>JAHWFP010214752.1:2806-23484 GCA_023313725.1 Lithobius niger | reverse complement strand
AAACTTTAATTGGGGACCTTTTTAGGGAGTTAAATAGGGACCTTTTAGAGGGTTATTTAGGGACCTCTTTGCAAACTTTAATTGGGGATCTTTTTAGGGAGTTAATTAGTGACCTTTTGCAATTCTGAATTTTGGAACTTTTAGAGGTTAAACTAGGGGTCTTTTTAGAGGTATATCTTTGGGGTACCTTTTAGCAACCAGTTATTATTATTCGTGGAAAAAAGAATTTGAAGTTTAAGCAAAGTTTACTTTTTAATGTTTGTAAAAATTAGACTTTTTTTGACACTTTTTGTTCATTTTTCATAAAAATTAGCAACAAATGTTAGCAGTTTTTAGCATTTTTCAAAATAAAAGAGTTTCAAATTTCTTTTATGCGTGCAAATAACGGATTTTACGAGCAGTATATTTTATTTCTTTAATATGTACCTATCCAACAATAGAATACTGCAGCAAATCTCAACAGGCCACAGCGTCGTGGTAGCAGGGAATGCAAAATACTTAGTTACTAAGACCAGAGCTTTTCCCACATGAATGACTATGGTGGGGTATTCGTCCGACTGTCCATCTGGCTCGGGAATAAGACCGTCAATGCAGAACGCTGGCATATGAAGGGGCTTCGTGTCACCTTCGATTTTATGCCTAAAAATTACGCAAGTACTTTAACCTCAACCGAGCCTAGAGAACTGGCTGAAGTTGAATATTGTAGTTTACGTAGTGTACAAAAGAATTGAAAAACATTGCAAAATGATTTCCGTTAATTGAATTTTATTGCTTAACTTAAGGAAAATACTGTTTCTTGTTTTAGTCAACCCAAACTTAAATTTTGACAAGCTATTCTTTTTTCGCAAGCACTTATGATTTGTCTTTGCTGCATTTCTGATAAAATTTCGACCATTTCATTTCTATGCCCGTTGTGGCTGGGTAAACTAGATTTGTACAAAAGTCTCAGTCTTTTAATCAAATCATTAGGATTTTCATAATATTTATAATCAACTCTACTCGAATAACCTGCTTTTTTAACCATGCCCGTCCCTTTTTCTTGTATTCCCAAATCGGAGCGATAATAGACTTGTACTTAGCACTATAATTAGATTTAGGTTTACGAGTATCTGGTTGATAAATAGCATTAGCATTTTTAAACATGTTCGCGTAAGCTGCTATAACTTTCGGCGCAAGGGAGGTTTTTTTCAGATCTTTGAAACCTAGCAAATTCCAAAGTCCTTGTCTCCTCACGTATTGCTCCCTCTCGACCACTACATCCTTCTTAAAAATTTTAACCACTTTATTACCGAAGGTCAGCTCACCTTTTTTCCTGTCATACTTTAACCTGAATACTAGGTCAGTGTCCTGGGGATATTCGAAAAAATTTTATCAAGAAATATTTAGCAGTGTCTCATATATTCTGACCAGGTAACAAACTATTGAGGGACCTTAGAGTGATGATGTTAGGAAGGTCTGGGGGAGTGGAAATGCGCTTAGCTTGCACCACGGGATATGAAGGGGTGAGTTTAGGAGCGGTGCTCGTAGTTGCGTATTCGGTTTTGGACTCGGGAGGAATTCGCATTACAGGAGCTTCAGCCGGACTTGAATATTTGGCGAGACTGAAATCGAGAAGGGTTGACTATGTTTTCTCGCTAGGAGTACCTACAGGGGACGGTGATAAACTCAATGATTCGCATTCATCCTCGATACTTTCTTCCTCTTTGAAAACTTTAATTGGAGTAGTTTGCGTGGCTAGAGTGTTTTAATCGGGATAGTTTCCGTGGCTACAGTGTTTTTATAGGCGTAGTTTGCGTGGTTGCACCAAGGACCGGTCTCGGTTTTAGGGAGTTTACCACCGGTTTAAAAAATTCTTGTAGCGATTCTTCTTGCTCTCTCTCGCCCAAATGTCGATTTAAAACTTTTCAGTTTTGCGATTTCTGTTTTGTCTCCATTCTTTTGTTTAATAGGTAAAAACGAACATTTATATCTGCCCTCGTTTAACGTTTTGTTAATCGAAAAAAAAACCATAAGGCTAATTCCAACATGTTCTACACAACGTTTTAAAGTCTGAAAATTCCATGTCAGGGGCAACATGATTCTCGTAAATGTGTCTTAAATTTAACTCATCCATGGGCAAAAGGATTAATAAATTCATATTGTCTCTAACTACTTGTTTAGGAATTCTCGTGTAGGACTGACTGCAATAAAAAAAATTGTCGTTTGAATGACGTCCTTGAGCGAAGTAACGTTCGATGTTTTTTTTTTGTTCATCTAAAAGGTAATCGTCAAAAAGAATCATGTTTCGAAATTTTGGGTTCAGCTCTTTGGGCGGAATTAAATCAATTTGTGAATCGTGAAAAAAATGCAACATTCCGTCCAATTTTTTCCTCAATTTCGTTAAATACAGATTGCAAAGCTTTGTACTTTGCTTGACATATAGTTTTACTGTAAATAAATAACCGGTCGTAGTTGAGCCATCTTTCGTTACATATGAAATTAAACAGTAAGTTATTTTTTCTACAATTTGTGGAACCTATAATTAAACATCTGATATTTGAAAGTAGAATTGGATGATTTTAAAGTTCTTGCTTAGGCATGAAAAAGTCGTAGTTTTTAATTTCCATTACGTTTCTTATTTACACATTTTTTAATGTTTACAGAGATACCAAACCCATAAAGTCTTCATCAGAAAGTTTATCGTTGGAAGTATCAGAATGGGCCACTCCAAAGTCTACGTTGCACCATAATTTTAAGTTGCTGGGATTATCATTGGTAACGTACACTGCAGTAATTTTCCCGGTGACTTACATCAAGTTTATAGTAAGTTTATAGCATTAGTTAAACCATTGCTTGTAGATAACATTTTTGTTAACTCGCCGTTTTGATTTGTGAATACCCTCATCCACCCAAGTTCTAAGACAAAGTGGTTTATCGCAGTCACTTGCCTTTTTGCAAGAGGCGTAACAAGAGGAATCCGTGTGCATAGAATTAGGATAATTAAACGTACGCACGTATACAGGTTTCTGCTGCTCGACTTCTATTTTTTTACAGATATACTTTTTAAGAGTTGTCAACAAATTTTGAGTTTCCGAGTTGCTGGGCAAAATTCAACCTTTATATTTTGATTTTTCGTTTGAAATGGGAGTCCCCAAACCCTTTAAATTGTTAAACTGGATGGAAGGAGACGAGGTAAACTTTACACGATTGTTAATCTCCGTACTTTTCTTGTTCTTAATTTTCAGCAAGTTTTTTTTGCAAGATTCGAGAGAATCGTTTGCCAGTTCTGTTGAGACATCTTGAGGTTTATCTATATTCCTTTTTTAATATATTTATTGAAAGAACGAACCTTGAAAATAATCAGGGAGGGGGGGGGGGTCACCCTACCGAGCAATCGATTCAAAGCAAAGAGTCTGCATTAAAGGCCTGATTTGTGACAATACGTGGTACAATAATCTAAGAAATAAAGAAAAGACAACTGCCATGACTGGAACTCGAACCCAGAACAGTCGCGTACTAAACTGGGTATATTTATAGTATGGGGAAGTCCTTGGTTCTAGTCCCTTTAGGGGCAGTTGTCTTTTTTTTTGAGAGTTTTGCGTCTTGTATTTTCACAAACCAAGTCTTTAATGCACGTTGTTTTACTTCATTCCTAACTCTGTCACCGTGTCATGTACGTAAAGATTTTTGTTCGGGGGGAAAGGAAGCGTGATTCGTATATTTAAAAAAAGATGTCAGTTAATAAGTTTGGACAATCATTGAAAAGGGCGAGAAGAGAAGGGTGAAGTGATGGGAGTTGGTCCGAGAGGACAGCCGGGACTAGGATACGTTTTAACCCCCGAAAACAACTACGACATCAAAAGCAAGCGTGTAACTAAGTAGGAGTTGCAATCGAACCTGAAGATGCAGTACATTATTCTCAGATTGGTACTCTGGCAACGGACGTTCAGAAACTTAACAACCGACTTGCCTCCTGCCATTACTCTTCTCACCGACGAGTTATCTTCTGCTATTTCTAGTATCGAAAAAAATACATTGTGCGTGGATGAGGCTGACAGGAATTTCTATGCGAGTTAGAAGCAAATTAAGGACATAGCTTTCCCCGGCATGCTGCTGACGCGGCATCAAACGTATACATTGATAGGAATTGTTTATTACAGGACGACCAAAAAGCATACTTCAATGCAACGCACAAGCTGATTAGAAATATAAGCGAACTTACTTTACCGAGAGATTCTGCTACTAATTTATTTGTCGACAGCAATTGCTTGTTACAAGATGAGCAGAAAGAATACTTTAATGCCACGAACAAATCGAGTGGAAATCTAAGCGAACCTACTTTACCTAGTGATGCGTATACGAAGAAATTTGTGCATGAAAACTGCATTATGATAATCAGTTTCAGCATGAAAAAGCCCACTGGAAAAACAGGCGATTGGTTCGTTAATTCCGGTCCTCTTTCGAGCTTCGTGTGTAATAGTTCTGGTTTAATTCACAAAGCAATTTTATACTGCAGCGATCCGAATATTACACTCTATGCTAAATGTAAAGTAGGAACAAGAGCCCTTTACATTACTAAACTAAAGGACGAGCATTCAAGCAGCTACTGTTTTCGAAATTTCTTACGTAGTAGAAAAAAATTTGCCCTTCGTGGTACAGACATTCGAAGAGTTTCACACAGAAGACGTTTATTTCCAGTTAGATTTGCACGTAAGTATTCAATAGATAACTCGTCTCATCCCATCTAAAACAGCTTCGTAATTACGAGCCTCAGATAAGACACTTAGGATATATAGGCAAAAGTGGCTGCACCAAATTTGGTTAAAGTTTTGTATGTATTCGTAATTGTATTTAATTCCCAGTCCCGGGGAGGACCCATGTTGCCAAAACTATCGAAATGACAGGGTGTTCCCGAAACGGTGGAATAGACTACCCAGTGACTTCCTTCCCCATTGTGGAAATCTTCCAAGTTTACGATTCCGTTTTCATCAGTAGGCCAAAGTTTTAAGGGAAGTGTATCTTTACTAAAAGTACTTCTAAATTTCAGAATTTTCATTACTTTAGCCAATCCATTTAAATCAAAGTTCGTTAAAGGTTTATCAAAGTCGATGAAATGCTGGGTGGTCGTAAGTAAAGAATTTTGCCACGGGGCAATTTTTTTTCTTCGTTTTTTGCTCAATTTTTTTTAGGAGCCAGAACCTTCCATTTGCTTGCGATGTCGCACGAATTCAGCCAGAATTTTTGCATCATTTTGTACTTTTTTTTTACGGCAGATACAACCCTCGCGGCCCCTTCCGCCAATCCTTCAAAACCGGTTAAAAACGGTCCTAGCAATGCCTGCGGCAAAAAGCCACCTTTCTTGTTTCGCGATCTTGTTTTGAGCACCATATCTTTTCTATTATTATTATTATTATTATTTAGTAAACAACTTCAACTTTTCGTCTATCCAACTTCAGATTCACTTTCCTGTTACCAATGAGCAGAGCGTGACAGGCGGTATTAGCTGGAACGGCTGATCTAAACTTCAGTTTGACTTGTACGTCCACAATTCCCGATTGAAGTCTATCACACTGTTTGGAACAATCCAACTCCACGAGAGGTTAGGCTTTCTTGAACTGAATCAAGGACTGCGGTAGTGGTCCTTATGTTAGCCTCAGCATGAGCTTCCATGTTAAACGCCAAACTTTGAACTCCTATAGTCTCGCCCATCGACATAGACATAGACCAACGAAATTCGGTATTTGGGGTCGTGTAGCAACTATTTCACTGCATTACAAATTTTAATGACAACAATGGAACCGTTCGGCGTCCACAGTATGGTCATTTCTTGTTGTTGTGGTTGTTGTTGTTGTTGTTGGGACTCTTTGCGCTCACCTGGATACCGAACCACTGAACCGATTTTCAAGTTCCATAGCTTAAAACGTAGGTATGGCCATGGCCTAGGGCCTTTCGCAGACTATTTTAATGTAACTACAATATTCTTGACACGAAAAGCCAAATGGGCTAAAACGTTTGCTCTCACCTAGAGATCGAACCAATGAACCGATTTTCAATTTATATAGCTTAAAACGTAGGTATTAACACCGACCAAGGCCTTTTGAACTTGATTTTGATGTGACTGTAGTATTCTAGCCAGCAGAGCAATTATTATTGCAGAGCACTGGGCAGGAATCATTAATGAACTCTTTGCCCTCACTTGGAGATCGAACCACTGAACCGATTTTAGAGTTATATAGCTTAAAACGTAGGTATGGACAAAGCTTAAAGCCTTTCACAGGCTATTTTAATGTAACTACAATATTCTTGACACGGAAATTCAAATGGGCTAGAACGTTTGCTCTAACCTAGAGATCGAACCAATGAACTGATTTTCAATTTGTATAGCTTAAAATGTAGGTATTAACACCAAGCAGGGCCTTTTGAACACGATTTTGATGTGACTGCAGTATTCTCGTCGGCAGAGCAATTATTATTGTAGAGCACTGGGCAGAAATCATCAAGTGGAGTAACAAATTTTTACAAATCAAGCTAGAAATTTGGTACACAAGTCTTGGACCCCATGAAATACCCCCAAGTGTCTTCAGCTCCCCCCTTCCAGCACCCTCCGCCCCGTGCCCCCTCTCAGGGGCTTTGGTAACAAATTCTTATAGATCAAGCTAAAATCATGAAATATGGCACACAAGTCATTCTTAGCAGCATAAATCGAATCAGCCATGGAACCCACATGAAATACCCACAAAGGGACCCTAGCATCCTCCTGTGCCCCCTCACTGAGGTTTCACCAACAAATTCTTGCGGATCGAGCAAAAATCATCAAACTCAGCACTCAAGTCATTCTTAGCATTACAAATAAAACCAAGCATGAAACCCGACGAAATATCCCAAGCGGCTCCCTAGTACTCCCCTGTGCCCCCTGTCTGGTGCTTGACCAATAAATTATTGCAGATCGGGCTAAACGTTTGAATTGCGATACACAAGTCGTTTATAGTAATACAAATTGAACTATCTATGGAACCCCCTCGAGATAATCTACAAAGCACCACAACGATCCCCACCCCCACCCCGTGCTCCCTCCTTGAGGCCTGACGAACACATTCTTCCAGATAGTGCTAAAAGAATGAAATCTGGTACACAAGTAATTGTTAGCAGTAAAAATCAAACTAGCTATGGCACTTCCACGATATCCTCCAAGACCCCTCAGCGCTTCCCCCTATTCCTGCTCCATGAGGTTGATTTCCGAAAAATTCTTGTTGCTCGTATTAAAGCATGCATTTTGGTACACAGATCATTCCTTGTACTAGAAATTGAACCAGCCATGGATCACCATGAAATACCACCAAAGCCTCCCCCAGCATCCCCCCCTACCTGGGCACCCCATGAAGCATCAATTACCAACAAATTCTTGATGAATGTACTAAAAGCATCCATTGTAGCAGTGGAAATCCAACTACACATGGAACCCCATTAGATACACCCAACCTCCAGTGCTTCCCTGTGTCCTCTCCATGAGGTTGATGATCAACAAATTCTAGTTCGATTTGTACTGCTAAGAATGACTTGTGTACCAATTCACGTTTTAGCACGATCAGCAAGAATTTGTCGGTCATTTGTTGGCCAAAATTGGAATTTGGAATTGGAATTTGTTAGCCAAAATTCATAGTACCAAAATTTGTAGTACTACAGATGAGTGTGGTAGGGGGACAGGAAGGAGCCTTAGGGGATATCTTGAAAGATTCCATAGCTAGCTCGATTTATTAGCTAAGAATTGACTTGTGTACCAAATTTCAAGCGCTCGATGTTCATAATTAGCCCAAATTCTGGCCCGTAACAGCTGTACTAATCCTGAAAATCGAACCAACGAACCGATGATCAATTTTACAACATAAAACATACGTATGATGAGGGCATATGGCCTTTTGAACGCTATTTTAATGTAACTACAATTATTGTTGTTGTTCTTCTTTGGGAAATTTTGCTCTCACGTAGAGATCGAACCAAAGAACCGATTTCAAATTTTATAGCTCTTAAAATTAAGTATTAAATAGGCTTTCTTATAACAGTTAATTTAAGGTGATTACAGTATTCTTTTCTGTGTTATTCTTGCTGAGACAAGAAAAAAATAATGGATATTAGTATTATAAAACGCTTAAGCGTATAAAATACGGTTGTAAGCCTTAAAAAACTTAAGCCGTAAAGGAACAGATATTAGAAAAAGACATGTAAGCCATCAGCGTCTCACTAATACGTGTAAAAGAATCTCTAGCTTGTTTTTTGGGTCGCAGGAGATTCTTTTAAATGTATTAGTGCGACGCTGATGGCTTACATGTCTTTTTGTAATATGTTTCTTTACGGCTTTAAGTTTTTTTAAGGCTTACTCCGTATTTTATACGATTAAGCGTTTTTTAATACTAATCAAGTCAAAACTCAAATTTGTTGGTATCGTAGCAAAGCTGCTTAAATTGCTGCGCCATTCTGTATAGACCAACGTACTCTCCAGTGGCAAAATTAGTATTTAAATCGAGAAACAGATAACGGTCGGAATTTAGAGTCACGGGAGCATCTTACAGACTGCAGTGGTCAAACACACCAGGATTTTTGATTAAGGAGTCATGCCTGTTAGTTTGAAAAGCTACAACTATCCACCTAGGTTTTTCGACCGCGGAAGTTGTCAGCACCCGCCAATTGAAGCTGGTATTTTGAGGGAGCACACAGCTACCGTAATGCCAGTGCCTAAATCCTAAGTGCACGGTCGCTCCGTGGCCGATGAGATTGTAGAGTTTAAGTTTTTGCTCGTATAACGCCATCACATGGGGAATGAGTCAGCTAATGCTATTCAAAAGGACTTTGCCATTGCCTGCTGCCACGGCTTGAGCGTGAACACGTGTTTAATTCCGTAGATTAGCTTATCGTAATTTTCGAAAATTCCCATGACGTGCTTCAGAGGAATGGCGAAGGTAAAGCTTCTCTTGGGAGTTGTTTCAACGATGATAGACACGTGCCGCTGTTTGAATCTCAAGTTGTCGGTTAGTTCAGCAGTGACTGATGCAGTGCTATCCAACGCCCAGCACTGGCCGAGCAAAGCCGGTTGTTCCGCCGAGCCATAAGTGAGCAGTCCCTTCATCAGAGTATGGGTATCCGGAAAAAACGCCCCCGACAAAACGCCCCCGGAAAAACGGCCCCAGGAAAAAACGCCCCTAGGAAAAAACGCCCCCAAATAGGCTAAAAATCCCCAATGGTGGTCATCGTAGCTGAGCCTCAGATTTAAGATGACTCATCTACACGAGCATTAGATTGCTTCAGATAACTTAAGCTCCAAAAAATTTATTTAAAAAAAATATCTTTGCGTATTTACTCTCCGTTTACAATTCCTTTTTAGCTACTTTTTTTTCTCAAACTAAACTTGTTTCACCATCGAAAACATCCAGTGAAATTCACAATTGAGCTGATTCATCTGTACGAGCATTCGTTTCCTTCACATGACTTACAGCTCAAAGAAGTTTATTTAAATAATATTTTTGCGCATTTACTAAACTCTCCCCGTTTATAATTCAAGTACTTAGCTACTTCTTTTTCTTAAACTAACTTTCTTTCTCCTTCAAAAAGGCTATGGTTCCAGAACACCGTCTCCAATTCTTGAGATCTCCCTATTCTAGGCTATCTCCGTGCAATCACGCACAATTTTAATGTCGCTAAGTCGTATCAGTTTTTTTAAGCAAACCAGTAGTATATCTTTTGAGTAAATCAAATACAAACGGAGCGAGTGTCATAAAGGTACAAATTCGCTAGAGGAATCCCTACAGGGGACGTGAAATTGCTCACAATTGTAATGTTCCTGTCTAAGTTATATAGGTTTTTAAGAAAACCGGTATATTTTTAAAGTAAATCAAATGCAAACGGACAGAGTGTCGTAAACGTACTAATTCGCTAGCTGAAACTCTATTCAGGAAGTGGAATTGCTCACAATTTCAACCTTTTTTTAAAAATAAATTTCTTGGAGCCTTACGTCATCTGAAGCAAACTAATGCTAGTATACATGAACCACCTCAATTTTGAACCTTACTAATTAAGGCAGTATAGTTACGAAATGGGGTGAACCTGGAGATGTGAACCAAAAACCATTTACTTAAGCACATTATTTCCTGGGGGCGTTTTTTCCTAGGGGGCGATTTTTCCTAGGGGCGTTTTTTGCTGGGGGCGTTTTTTACTGGGGGCGTTTTTTCCCGGGGGGGTTGTTGGGGGCGGGTTTTCCGGGGGCGTTTTGTCGGGGGCGTTTTTTCCTAGAACCCAGAGTATCGAATCTCGGATAATTTAAGTCATCGATTGTTTATCACCTAGATGGTATTTGATATTAGAAAACAGGAACATGGGAGCATTATTAATCAACGCCGCCATGTCAGCGTCGGCGTAAGCCGAGTAATCGTCCTTCAGTATTCTCTCTTTAATTAGGAGGTAACTGTTAGCAAGAAGCAGAAATAAATCTTGGTTTTCTACACGTATGTGGATTTCTGAATTTACGTTGTTGGTGCCAACAATAGGATTGTATTCGTGGTGTGTGTACGACTAAACTGATGAATCGTACACCAAAGGTTCATAGATTTTTAAGTAATCTTCTACTACACACGTTTTCTGGGTGTTGTTATAAATTTGATGAAAGCTTTGTTTCTCAGCATTAAACTGTTTGCTTTCTTATCATTATCTGTAATATTAAGAAAGTGTCCTAACCCTTTTTTCCAAACACAAGCATTTCATCCTGTTTTTTTTCAAATTTTTAGATCTCAAATGAAGACGCACCATGAGTGTCTCTCCGTTTAAATCCAACGGCTCGTTGGTCTGAGACGTGAGCCAAACTCCAATATTTCTGATTAACTTTATAGTCACAAGGAGATAAATTAAATTATGTAAGGACGCTATGATTTTGAAACCAGGAGGAGAATTTGGATAAAAGGAGTATAAAGTGGGTTAAGTATCGCTGTTGTGTTTAGGTAAGAATTGCCTACGACATCAACGTGTACAAAGATTGTATTGACACTCATAATGTTGACGGTATTTTAACTTTCACGACTTCTGACGTACTTGCCCAAGTAAAACCCAAGTAAAGACTGGAGCCAAACTCTTGTCACCCGAAAGAGATATTCCGTAATTCGGATCGGTAATTAAAGTGTTTAGATTCGAAGAATTGTAATGGCATTCTTATTGTGACCATTCGCATCTATCGCTGACATGAGAAATTTATTCAAATCCTCGGTTTTCATAAGCACCAGGGCTCACTAACACTTTCTGCCAGGAGATACCAGCATCGGTCGTGTACTGAATTTAATTATTTTTTGTGGTGATGTTGTGTATGCTGTAATAAGTGTCTAAATTAAGTAGAACCAATTCGTAATTTTTTTTCCGAGTCCAAATGGATGGGAGTGTTTAGATTAATTTTCAAGTCAGAGTCTTTGCTGGTGAGAAAAATAGAACAGGAATCCATGATGTCTTATTAAAAAGAAAAAAAGAAATATACTCGGAATGAAAAAAAAATGTACTATAGTAAAAAAGAGCAACTGTAAATAAATCAAGATGAAATCTGGTGTAATATGTAAACACTCGAAACCCCCAAGTTTCTACAACTTCACGAAACAACAGCCCAATGGAGATAGTATTTTGTGATGTATGTGGTGCAAAAAAAAAGCTTACTTCGTCAAATTGGTCAAGGGACTCGTGAACAAAATCATAGATAACTTGCCCGTTGTAATGCATTTACTGGGATATCAATATTGCGGTCCTGGAAGTAAGCTGAAGATTCAACTGGCACCTAGAGATCCTGGGATAAATAAACTAGACAAAGCGTGCAAGGAACACAATATAGCTTACGCTGAAAGCTTGGATTTAAAAGATCGACACGCCACCGATGAAGTTCTAATTTCAAAAGCTCAAAGAGTGAGAGAGGATCCGTCTCTGGAGTGGAGAGAAAAACTAGCCGCTTCCATTGTTAAGAAAATCAAGAAAACAAACCTCAGGTTCGGAATAGTGAATAAAAAAATTGATCACCTCGTAAACGAACTTCACAAACCAACGCGGAAAAAATTTCCAAGACGGAAAGTGATTGTACTGGGCCTGAACGATCTATGGCAAGATATGATACCATACGCTAAACTAAATAAAGGGCGTAACTACTTGCTGACCTGCATTAACGTCATGTCCAAGTTTGCTTGGGCCATTCCCCTTAACTCTAAATCCGGTATAGACGTTACCGAAGCTTTCAAGAAGATACTCGTAGGAGCGATAGCCCTAAAAATTTACAAGTTGATTTAGGTAGTGAGTTCTACAATAAAGACTTCACAAAGCGCTACTTAGGCGCCATAACATCAACATGTACTCTACACCGTGTAGACCGTTTCAACAGAACGCTGAAAACTCGAATGTGTCAAAGATTCACCAGGCAGGGGAAGTGAATACAGATTATCGACTAGTTGGTTTCACATTACAACAACACGGTTCATTCCACCACAAAACTGAAACCTAGGGTAGTAACCAGACGTCATGAACCATTGCTGAGACGAACTAGTCCTAAATGACTGCTAAAGAAACCCAAATTTGCTGAAGGAAATAAAGTCAGGATATCTAAAGTTAAAAAAAATTTTGATAAAGGATTTTTGCAAAATTTTACTAATGAAGTATTCACAATCCGTAAAGTTAAAAAAACACAACCAGTTACGTATCTTTTGAAAAATGAGTCGGGTGAACCGGTGCTCGGAGATTTCTACGAACAGGAAATTCAAAAAACCCTAGTTCCAGATTTATTAGTGGAAAAGTATTACGTAAAAAGTAAGGGAAATATAGGAAAATGCTTTATTCGTTAAATGGAAAGGCTACGAATCCAAATACAACTGCTGGACAGATAATATAGATAGTTTAAGCTGAATTCACGTGTCCATAGGCGAGAGTACTGACTGCATCATCGCATACCCATCTCTTGTCATCGTAAGTACTGAAAGCCAAGTTGTTGATGGTGACAGTTTTCAGTTCGTGCTCCTCCAAACGAATGTAAGATCCTAGAGTTCTTACGACGCTATTATTAAACAACACACTCTTGTACATTTCGTGCACGACTTGTGCTGTTTTTTAAATGCCCTTGCAAGCCATTTCGTTCTTCCCATCCGACTGTAAAACGCTGTACAGCTTAGACTTTGAACCTACAAACTCAGAAATTGATGTTGGAGTGTAGGAAATGGTCTTTGGGGTAATCTGAAGTGTCGAACAATGCCGCATACTCTTCCATATCTTTGTTAAACATCGTCTGTTTCTATCGAATAACACAAGCTATCAGTATCCGTCCGTACTCTCCGTCCGTACTCTCCGGTCCGTACTTTTTCGTTATGTGGTCATAGTGAAACTGGTAGATTAGTAACTTTGATGGTTCCAAGAAGCTAACCCCAACCATGATGGGTTTGTCAAAGATGATGTTTGCGGAAGTCTTTGTAAAAATTACCAAATTCTCTTTTAGAGACGTTAAACTCGAGGTGCGGGGGTGAGATGCGTGCTAGATGGCTTTCTCTTTCGTCGTTGCTAGCAAGAAGTTCGATCTCTTGCGTTTGTTTTCGATCGTGTTACCGAAAATCGAATTATTCATCAGTTTGTAAAGGTTTTTGTCAAAATCATTTGTAGCTGCTTTCCGATGTAAGGTTTCAGCCAAGCGCTTGCTTAAAACTGATTGCTCTGTGTATTTTCTTGAGGACCATGCCAGAGAAAGGTAGTATTTCAAATTCCTATAGTGCACCACATACTTTTTCTTTAAGAAAAGGTTAGTGGTTAGCTTTAGGCCTTTGCTGTACGTTAACGCAAGTCCTCGATTGTGCGACGGTTGAAAGAAGAAAGTACAGACTTTGTGATTTTCATGTGCTCCGGTGCTAATGGCAAAGCATTGAGAGATGCATGAAGCATCTCTGGTATTCCAAGTCCACTTCTGATATCAACCCTGTATCACTCTCATCTCCATAATTATCGAGATTTATATCCTCAAGTCAGTCTTCCGGCACCCATTCATACTCTCTGGTCGGTAGATACTCGCACATTACACAACCGTATAAGTTGTTGCAGTCCAAAAATATGACGTAAGAATTCTTTTTATCAGGTTCGAAGGTAGATGATCTATACGGGTTGTTGGCTTTAGAGTATCTCCTAGCTACAAACGAGACACCGCCTCTATGTCCTACGTAAAAACTTAAGCCTCAATCCCCCCCCCCTTTTCCACCATAAGATGCGTGTCAATATTAGTGAAGAGATACAAAGACACTCCCGTCCCTTTGAGAGCTGCGTCCCAAAATATAATGGGAGGGATCAATTCCGTAACTAGCAAAACTCGTCACTCTAAAGTTTTCAAAGACATCGGCTAAAAGCCCGACGTCTGTCCACAAATACAGATCGTGGTAAGTAATCTCCAAATGGTTTGCATTTGCCTAAATCCCATATCTCCATCGCATGTTCGTAAGATTCGCTGCAGATCGCACCTTCCAACAATGAGGTAAACACTGACATGGGAGGTAGACACACTACTTCAAACACTTCCACGTTTGTCAGGTATTCGTACGGAAACACACCTTTTTGCCTAAGGCCTTGTACAAGTTCCATCGATTCACCTTCAAAAAGGTTGCCCATAATATTAAAGCGCTTTAGTTCAAAGCTAAAGTTTCCAATGATGCCGTTATAAAGGCTAGACTATCGGTGAAAGTAAAACCGCCTAATTTCATGCTGCTGATTTTTTCTTTGTTCTGTGCTATGATCCTTACGTTATGTAGAGCGTTCAAATCTTTAAACGAATTCAAAGCTTTCACGACGAAATGACTGTCGTATTTTTCGAAATTATGCATAACAACCGCTATGTTTTTGTTCAAAATGTAAGCGAAGTTACACTTGCTGTGCCCGGCACCTGTGAATTCACCGGTGATGTGGTCGTGGTCTTTTACTTTCATAAACCCGTTATACTTTGCTTGGGGTGGGGTAAATGCACCATGTTTGCAAAGATGGCACACCACAGCTGTTTTGAAGAGCAACCACTGCTCCTTGGTTAAAATTTTCATCCTTTGCTTGTGGGAAACCACGTAAGCCACGATCTTTTTCTGCTCCTCTCATATAGATTCAAAGAAAACTTTCACGCAGTCTACTCCTCTGTACAACTTTTTGGAAAATATTTCGCATAAATGGACCACAATCACATAGGCAAAACTGCAAGCTTGGTGTATGTGATTAACTCTGGTGTATGTATCGGTTCCATCATAACTGGAGACTGGATGGAGCGCCGCTTCAAAGTCCACATAGGCTATGACAACCTTTTAAATTTGTTCTTGAAATTCTTAAACTGGATATCATCATTATCGGGCAACGAGGTCTTTTGAAATGGAACTCCCTTGCAAGATGGAAGGTGGTTGTTTTCATACCTGAAACGAGTTTGAAAACCGTGTAGACTATGCCTGCAAAAATACTTCAAGAGCTTTCGGGGGTTGAAACACGCGATGAATTTGTTGTAGTCTTTTATCGTCACATAGTGACCATTCAGAAATAGCAAGTTGACGTTATATTTACATTCAACTAAGGAACTCACACGATAAATGCAAGGTTCATCTTCCTCAAAACCAAAAACGGATACCGAAATGTTGTTGGCTTTATCGAACTCCGCTATTTTGGCTAAAGGAACAGGGTATTTATCAAACATGCCAACAACTGACTCGTGTGTATGAGGGCTGTAATGTTTTGTATCCCAATCATGTTGCGGAGATGGGACAGGGTGTATACTAGCCAACACGGATCACACAAAACATCTATCATCCTCACTACGCACGTTGACCAGTATATCGGGGCCTATTTTTAGATTGTCGGGAAGCGGCACATAACCTTTTCCAGCAAATAGCGTATAGATTCCAACACATAGTTCTGTACAAACGCATTGCTTGACAACCCATCCACTTCCTTCTACAGCAAATTGTCCAATACTATGCAGAATCTTGTTTGACATATCGGAGAGAACCTCCTTGCTTCCCACTCTGGTCAGGTTAGAATTGAAATAAGCTTTAATAGTTTCTGTGTTATGCGTCGCTTTTTCGAAGAGAATGCATAATCCGATTTGAGCTTTTATGTTTACCATAAGACGTTGACATTGCTCTAAAAGATTCCAATATTTATCCTCGTACTGTTCCAACAAATCAAGGGTTCGTAGTCAGTGTCATCCAACCTAAAATCCCGCTTGATAGTCAAAAAACAATTGTTGAAAGCATCACGCATGAGATCAAAACCTTCTAAATCCGAACTGAACGGTCTCACTTTGAGTTCGGTATCGTTGGTCACTTCCGTCTTGTCTTTCAAATCGTGAATCACGTAGGACAAAGCCCAGTCGATTCTGGTATCCTCTATTATAGGCACGACTAGAGATCTGATGTTGTTAACTATGAGGTTGAAATTTGTCAGCATTTGCGAAACTATTCCTTTCATCAACAGAGGTTTGATTTGGAAAAGACAATTTAGGTCTCTTTTTTGAAGACTCTCCAATTTCCTTTCCACGTTGTTTTACAGCCCCGCCACATTTGTGCCGTTCATAAGCAAAACCGTCCGAGTAAGTCAGACCTCACGATTTGCAGGTTATGTTACATTTTCCTTCGTGACGCCTTTCGTGCCTTCTTTTATATCTCCTGTCCTTGAACGTCTTCTCGCAATACTGGCACGGGGAAATCTCAATGTCCAACATTGGAAGATCATGATTTTCTTCTTCTTCTTCATCGTTGGTCCTTTTTTTTTTATCTTCCGATGTCGAAACCGTCTCTTTGTTCATCGGAAGAGACGAGTGGAAAATTCTGGTATGAACCGTAGCTCGTTCCAAATCGGGGAAATACTTCCAACAGGCTTCGCCGTAATATATCATGATTATTTCGGGCGTAATCGGTCGTAGTGCACCAAGAATTCATCATAGGAAGAAATGAGTCCTCTGCAATCGAGACAAGTAAAATTTAATGCATGCAAGGCTTCTGCACATGATTTTCCACCTCTTCCCGCGATAAAAACTCAATATTGTATTTCTTGCACCAGAACCTCTAAACCACGTCGTATTTGGTAGCCATGGTTAATATAAAGATCTACGGAATTGTCCGTGCCTTTTATACCTCTCGCTCAAGTAAACCTGCCGTTCAAGTAAACCTTGGGCCCAATCTGCAGGGGTTTCCTTGAGTGAGGTAGGGTTCCCTGAGTGAGGTTGCTAATTCGTCATTAGCACGCTCCTGAAACGTGGTGGGTTTACTTGAGGATTTACTGCTCTGCATGACTTTCTGTGACTTCCTGTACAACGGCGCGAGGGTCCCCAAATGTTGCTAAATTCGTCTTTTTCATGCGTCACTTGAGAAGCATTTACAAGAGTGCCTGACCCGTCCAACCGTGCCATTGCTAATTCATCAAAAGGGACTGTTCAAAAGGGACTGATTTTTTTATTTTTTCCCAACTACCCCCCTTTAAAAGGAAACAGTGAGTAAGTTTGGTATGACCAATGCCTAATCATATCATCGTTGTGTGTTGCAACAGTACCACAGGTTTGAATCCTTCGTCGTCATATCATCGGCGTCCAAAATATCAGTCTGCATGATGCCCATGTAGGGCTGCTTCTCCCGCATGGCATTCCTGCATCACTGCTTTAGTGGTCCCAGGTGGTCGGACACCCATAGACGAATCAGTTGGGAGGATACTCCGCTACATCAGGTAGAGGAGGAGGCCCTTGAAATGGAGGAGGACCTCGGTGAGTTTGAGTGGATGAGTCATAGTCACTATCGCTATTGAGAATGTATGGTGGTTCCGAATGGGGGGGGGGGGGGGGGGCTTGTAGTAAATCACGACCTCTTATTTTCTCATGAAAACTTGCATCTGTAGAAATAAGTAAATGGCGTGACTCCAAGCCCAGGAGTCGAAAACCTATGCTGCATATTCTTAAAAGATGGCACGTTTGGCTGTATGACTTTATGTCCTTGTTGGAGTGGTAAAACATAATAACAGAGACAACTGAAGGTATGGAGGTGACACCCAGGAGAACTATAGCGTTGTGGCACCCATTGGTACGTAGATGTTTGCTCTTCACAACCAAAAAGAAGTTTTGTTGGAATAATGTTGTGACAGTAACACACTGTCTCTATTGCAAATAGCCACAACTTTCAGGACAGTCTGCTATGCTACACTCAATTGCAAGACTTCTGTACATCGAGAGGAATGAGCACTAAATTAGCAGGTTAGCCTGGGGAGCATAAGGTAGGATACATATGCTTGATTCCTGGAGCCGATAAATAAGTTTTAAACTGTTGGTACATTCACATGGGTTTATTATCAGTGTGAATGGTGAGCAACTTATGATTGGTCACATGCTGATGTTGTAGGATAAAAGTTTGGAGCAATCCCAGCACTTTGGATATGTGCGTGAGGAAGAAAGGAAAGAATCCTGCATGAATAAGTAGCATGCGTTGTTGTATCTAGAATCATAGATCGGCCCTGTAAGTTCAGCTTTCAAAGTTTGCGTCACCCATGGAGAGCATTACCGTACCCACACGGCAACTCTTGCATAAAACACACGCACTGCATGGTAATGCTGTCAGTGGTCCAAAGTTCATTCCTAGCAACAAAAACTTCCGCTCGTTCTTCCACATGATATTTTTGGAAGTTGGCTAAGACGTTACCAGAGATCCCGTGATGTAAAATTATTAGGGAGGTTCTCATATAACTTGTGAGTAGGATCAGGATGGGTTCATGATGCATCTTCTACTGACAACATCTCTATTGCAGGTTGATTAGTGGTGGCTAATGGTGAAGTAGGGTGGGGCAGTAAAATCACAGTACCATCCAATTTGTAAACATCATTGCCTAACAAAGGGCCATATCCTAATGGTATACCATCATTTCAGGAAGAAACGTTGGTTTCCTTCCAAAATTACTATCGTCTTTCGATTGACACGAGGCGTAGAAATAAAATATCCAGCTGTTGCAGGCGAAAATAAGACATTTTCTAGTTGGGAGTATTAGGTTAGGTGTTTAGATATTCATTATGCCAAGCTTAGTAGCCATTACGTTTGCATCTTTTGAGATAAGATGAATCTTGATAGACATGACGTTTGTTTCGTGGAGTCGCAACAGTACCACAGGTTTGAATACTTCGTCGTCATATCATCGGCGTCCAAGATATCAGTCTGCACGATGTCGGTAAGATCATTAGGGAGGTTCTCATATAATTTGTGAGTACGATCAGACTGGGTTCATGATGCATCTTCTACTGACAACATCTCTATTGCAGGTTGATTAGTGGTGGCTAATGGTGAAGTAGGGTGGGGCAATAGGATCACAGTACCGTCCAATTTGTAAACATCATTGCTGAACAAAGGTCCATATCCTAATGGTATACCATCTATTTCAGGAAGAAACGTTGGTTTCATTGCAAAATTACTATCGCCTTTCTATCGAGATGAGGCGTAGAAATAAAATATGCAGCTGCTGCAGGCGAAAATAGGACATTTTCTAGTTGGGAGTAGTAGGTTTGGTGTTTAGATATTTATTACGCCAAGCTTAGTAGCCATTACGTTTGCATCTTTTGAGATAAGATGAAACTTGATAGACATGACGTTTGTTTTGTGGAGTCAGTCCTCACGAACGGATGGCCTGTGGTACCAATGTCCGGGCCAAACAGCTATTACCTAATCAAAAGATTAGGGAGTAGTGTTGCAAAATCAAAGCAAATTTATCCATTCAACTTGTATCTGTGATGCGAGTTATATGAGCTGTTAATTAAGGAAATAGTTTGGCCAAGTCTTCAATATCATCTGCATCTGATTCCAATTGAGTATCGAGTTCCAATTTTCACACAGTGGGTTTTCGACTTAATCGAAAATTCCGTGTGGGTGGAGATTGAACAAGTGGTTGTATTGGAGCGTTTATTGGGGCATGGTTTGTATTCGTACTGTTGTTTTGCACGGCACGACGATTCTTCGTGACTGTAACAATGGCGCCACATGCACTGTGCTTTAGAACAACTCGGTATTGGCAGGTTTTGTTGCACTGAAAGCGAGTGTTGGGGCCTGGTATTCTTTTCATTGATATTCGAAAACTGTTCAGCTCGTCATATGTTCGACCGATGGTAATATCGACGGTTTTGTCCCTTCCAGTAAGTGATAGTAAGCAGCGGTGAGAGGTTGTTCAAAAAAATGAAGAATTCGTCTTCCAAAGGTTCCAGTGCCAGTAACACGTCGTGACAGTACGAAAATCGCTAGGAGGTCTTCTGGCTGAGTGATAATGGTTTATGGCTATTTGACGGCTATGAATTTCTGTCCTGAAAGACAAAAGTGGCTAACCACTTAGGCCAGGAAAAACACTTCCCTGCACTAGCCCAACCTGCGCCACCAGCAGATGCCTCCGCCCAAGTCCGTGAGACGTGGAGACTTGGCAACACTTACAAAGTGTCTTGCAGGCAACCAATTTATTAACTACTTGGAGGTTACTCTAGCTAAGACCATAATGAATAATTTGTATGGACGATTCAAATCGGGACGACGTGAAGTCCGGTTGAATTATCTGGATCAACTTCACGTCACCCTAGAAACTTCAGAAAGCACGACTGACTATTTCACAACTATAAAAGGGATCAAGCAATTGTGTGTTAACGGCAGAAGGCAATGTAACGGATATCAAAGTTATGCGCTACGCATTCC
>JAHWFP010214750.1:33069-53469 GCA_023313725.1 Lithobius niger | reverse complement strand
ACGGCAACTCAAGAATGTGTGATAGAAGTGAGCCTAGTGTGATGAGTGGAGTGAGATGAGCGGGCGAGCGCAGGCATGAGGCAGGCTTTGACTAACATTGAAATTCAAAGCGAGCAGGAAGGATGCTACCGTGTTGATTGCCACGACGACGACGAACGTGGGGCAGCAATGGCGAACGATATATGTGGAGACAAACGCTTGTGTAGTCAACTTTGAGAAGTGGTGACGAAGTCAAGCGTTGCATAATGGGAGAGTGCAGCAGACGTCGACGAGCAGGGTGAGGTTGAGTCCCGATGCTTGGATTTCCCAGCAGGGGCATGTGGGATGAAGGGCTTGAAAACTTCAATGACTGTTGCATTAACGTGTGCGTGTTGTGTGATGATGAGCATGGGGCAAAGAAACCCCCTGCTGCATTAATTCTTCTCAAATGGAAAGCGGGGTTGAGAGCGCAATTAGGCTTGCGAACGGTAAATGGATTGCAAATAACAGATGGGCTTGTGAGCGGTGAGAGGGTCTACGAACAGTGAATGAGGTTGCCAATGACGAATGAACTTGCAAGAGAAGAAACAGGCTGTGTAGGAGGCGACTGAGCTTGCGAACAACGGACGATTCGACGATGCTAGAATCAGCTGGGGGAAGACTTGATGGAAATGAATCCATGATGATTAGAAAAATTCAATTACAGCTGTCAGAAAGTGTGAACGAACGACTGGTGAGTTGTGAGTAGCCAATGCAAATGACGAATCACAAAGGACTAGGGCAATGAATGACTTGCGAACGATGAGAGGCAGTTGTTGCAAATGAGGTAGTCATAGGCGTGGACTTGAGAACGGCGAATGGGCTGCAAGCGGCGATTGTTGAGCTTGCGAGTGGTGAACGAGCTTGCGAATGATGAACGGGCTTATGAACGGCGAATGGACTTGCGTACGACGAACGGGAGTGCGAACGGCGAATGGGCATGCGAACGATGAATGAGCTTCGAACGACGAACAGACTTGTAACGATGAACGGGCGGCGGTGGCAGATGTCGAACGAACGAACGGCGGATGAGTGGTTTCCTACCCGCCTGGATAGGCGAACAATGTTTTTCAAAACAGGATAGCGGCGACAGGCCTTACGAACGACGAACGATTCGAGCGACGAATGATTTTCGAAAGACGAGTGGGCTGAGGTTACGAATGGGCTAACAGCACAACAATGGTCGTGAGATGTGTGCAGCGACGAACGGCTGTGACCGACAAGAACTCGAAGCAACGAGAGATGGGTGACGGAAGTGTGTTGCCGATTGGCCGGAAAAGAACAGCGAACGATGCGATGAGCTTGGGAGAACAGCGAACGACGAACGGTGAAAGAAAAAGATGGAGGGTAACAGGAGCGATGTGACCAAGCCGGAGGCTGGAGGAAAAGAGATGGCTGGCTAGCGCCGTAACACCATTTATGGAGGGCCTGCGCGTGCGAGACCCGTGCATGCGCAGGTGGGTGTCTGAGCTGGGCGCATCACAATAGTTTTGATTCCTCCAGGGTAGGGAGCATCCAGGAACTGAACACAAATAATTTACAGGTAGTGGATATTTTCTGACCAGCAAGTAGAAAAGAAATTTTAGAATTCACGTCCTTTTCAACTGCTAAGGTATCCTCTGGACGGAGAGGAACAATTTTGCTAGGAAATACCTAGGATCTTTTACATGTCACAATCAACATGAGCACAGTGCATTCCGGAGCATTCCGGAGTATCAGGCTCATGCCCGGTATCTCTGGCATACGAGATAGTCATGCTAACCCGCAGGCCACTTGCCCCATAGACAGAGACAGACAGAATGAGCATGAGAAAATCAAGTAATGGTCGGTAACAAGGAAGAAAAAGTCAGTCAGATAACTTAGAACGGAATTCCATGTTAACGTTCTCAGAAAAGGCTAAAAATGACTGTCCGGACGGTTGGGCGGGCAGTCAGACAGACAAACAAGCAGACGGAGAATGTCAAAATCAAATAAAAGTTAGCAATAAGTCGAAAAAGAAACTCGCTTCCTCGTAGATTTATTTTTAGCCATCAGGTAACCACTTATATAGGTTGAACAGCACTATGTTTGGCATGAAGTCTGGACAGACGTCTCTCGTTCTCAGTTAACGTTTACATTTACTAACATAGACTGTTTAATGCGCTTAAGTCTTTAAATTTACTGTATAAAGTTCACAAAATTCGGAACTCACCACTAAAAGAGCACAAGGTTGCGTCTTCATCTTCCAGTGACCCGTCCATGGCCAAACCAGCATCACGGTTTACCAGCGTTTTGCTCTGTGCTACTTCATTTTTCTTTCCAGACGTCAACAAAACTTAAAAAGAAAATTAAAACATGTATTATGGAACCTAATAAAACTAGGAATAATCTCGGCTACCATCGGGTAAGTGCCGAAGATGCATTTTATTCCATCTCGCTTCCTTGGTGTACGGCATACACCAGTTTCATTTCTGGTTTTTGTGATAATGCATTCACTGAACAAATGGTAAGCATTAAAAATGTGTACTGTTAAACAGTAAACAATTTATGATTCTAATTTTATATAATTTTTTTTTCAGTTTACAAACACGGATTTACTTTTTTTTTAAGTGTGAGGACTTTTGTTACGTTATTGCGTTCTTCAAACAATGCGTCAGAATAGAACTAATAGAAAGTTGAGTAAAATTAGAATTATGTGGAAAGAAAGTCATATTTGATCAAGATGTGTTTCAAAAATACGATTAGTCGTTCTCTTTTACATGTTCCATAAGGAATCCTGAAAACAAAACTAATTCGAGCTGTATGCGAATTAAGCATTGTTTAGAAATCCCTATTCCATTACCGGGTAATGGTGTAATTTGTACAGCGCCAAACAATATACAAAGTCTGATCCCTGTTGGATAGGATTTGAATGCATATCTCCGGACAAGCACATAGACACGCAAACAAGTGTGACAGTCTTCTAAAAAGCCTACACCAACAATGTCAACTTAACAACGAGTTACACAATGTACTTATTTACCAATACATTGTGTAGCTCATTCACACTACCTAGCCTAATTTATCGTGTTCCTTGCATTCGTTACAACCAGAGCAGCAGACATTACTTCATAATTTGTCCTTGACTTTGCTAAAAAAAGAGAAATGTTAGTAATCTACGCCATTAATTATAACATTATTCAATTTGAAATTTTTTCCAATACTTGTGAAGTAACAAATTCAGCTGCTTCATCCGTAACATGGACGGTATTATACTTATTTTGAAATTCCTGATCATACTAGGATGAAAGTCCAAAAATGACCAAAGAGAATTTTGTAATGATTAAAATGTTCGAAGAGATCACAGAATTTCACGTAATATTCTTTCTAACGTTGAAAATTAGGACCTGAAAATTAGAATTCTACGCATTCATAAAAAATCTGCACTTACGAAACGCTACTTAACAGAAATGTTGAAGATGGCCCGCAAAACTAATACGCAAGATTCATGTAGAATTCTCAGTTTTGGAGCAATTTTTATATTTTTTTTATTATTTCAAGGTTTTTGAAGTTATTATCATGTTTTTGACAACGTGGATAGCATTCATGACGTTATACGTCGGAAACAACTTTAACTCAAAGTGTTACCAAGTGTGCAAATTTGTATTCATTAAAAACTCATAATTTTGTTTAATAAAAGCAAAATTTAGAAACTGGTCCCTTCTACAGGATAAATGCATAGGTTTCAGTATACTTAATAGTTTCGTAGACAGTGGTTGACGCATTCTAGAAACTCTGTTAAGACTTTTCAGAAACACAGTATAGCAATTCAATAATATATTAATTAGGTTTATGATGGATTGCAGTGCAATCAATTAACTTTAAATAATTAATTTAAACAGTCATTTGACATGAATTATGTATTAAATACGATGAACCATGATTCACAACCATATACAACTCATTCCAAATTAAAAAAGTCACACAATATAATTTTTAACCAGTACGAGAATGAATCACTCGCTTTGCTCTCTCCTCCCAAGCACCCATCGATTACTTATTCAAATTAACGTCCTTTTCGACCGCTATTCCTGGGAGATTTTGACAATTTTGTGTAGTACGTTTGTTGTCACTTTCTTGACTGTGTCAGTAAGTTTCCAAGTTAGTTCGTTCTATTTACCCGCTGTCAGTGGTTAGTAAAATAAATAAATACAGATCGTTAATGGTCAGTAAATATTGTACTTGGAGTTCACGACACTAGTTTTTTTCCTGAAATAACATAGTCTTTTTATTTTTTTCGTCCACAACAATGGTAAATATTTTTGTATTTTCTTTCTTTTCTGTTTTGTTGACCAGTTAGGTCCGATGTGCTCCCGCACCTATCAAGGTGACAATTAGTGATTATTTGCTGAAGCATGGAGCAAATGTCGTCGTACGCATTCTGCCGCAAACGTGCTATCAACTTCAAAACGATTCACCTTGGCTCTCAAAATACGCATTAGAAGAAAAAAAGTATGTCTTTTCATCGTGCCAGGAAGCCAATTTCGTAGGTCTCGAATGACCAACGTATTGTCGTTAGTTTCACACGGTAAGATTTTGGCAAAACACAGACTTTTCGTCTGGTCATGAATAATACTGAAACTCACGAACACGATTGGCATGATTACATGGCAGCATGCCATGATATGCAGCATGCCACGAAATTGTAGTCAATTTCGAAGTGATTAATCGCTTCAACCAAACCAAGCACAGAAAGGGGCAACTCACATTAATGGTCTGTACTCCGTACAGTGTTTTATATAATAATAAGTTTGTTGCAAACGCAACCAGTATGGAAAGGACCTGGTGGTCACTAACTACCATCCGAAGTTAAAACAAAAAAATGTAAACTACAGAAATTGTAGTAGAGTTTAAAAGTTTAAAACGAAGATGATATAGCCCGGCTATAGTGGAAGGTAGATGGTATTATGTTGGGGTCACGAATGCATTTCCACCAAGGTTAGACCTACCAGGGGCTCAATGGTCCCCGATGGCATCGCCAAACGTGAGGGATAAGTAAGGGGAAAAGTCATGTCATTGTCAATGTGTCTAAAATATATATATAAATGCATCGCTGTTTAAAGCTTGGCCTAAACTAATTGTCAATCTTATAATGATAATAAACACTCATTGGCTCGTTTAAGGGCGAAAGGGAAAAGCAAGAGCTTGTTGGAGACCGCTTACAGCACACCCGAAATTTAAAAGTGAGAATGAGAGTGGAGATTTTAAAAGATGAGGATTAAGGTGGTATTTTAAGGAAAAGCTGGGGAATGTGAGGGGTGAAGGAGAAGGCAGCTGAGATTGCACTTGGTTAGCTTATTTTTAAATAAAAGAAGTGATGGGGCAGAGACAGACTCGTCACAAAGGGAATTCCATGCAGGTGTAACTCGCAGGGCGAAAAGCGATTTTTAAAATGTACCGGTTGACGTGAGATAATGTCCGCTTAGTGTAAATCAGAAATTTCGATATGTGATATTTATAAATTAAAACAACGGAAAAAAACTTTCAACTCTTTCCAAAATGTGTAGCGGGTGGAGGCATAATCTCCCTGTCCTTACAATGCTACCACACGGGCATCGCGGCCACATGATGCAGGTTAAACTGTTAATGCCTAACAACTGTTCAGACCCAATACAGTTTAAATACAATGACCAGGAGTGGCCTAACAACTCAGTATTTGTTACAAGATTAACAAGACGAGTCACTAAAACCTGATCATTGAGGATATACTTACAGTTATTAACAGTTGCTGGCATTCCCATGACTTGTACTTCACAAAGGTTCATTATGTTCAATGCACCAGGTGAACATCCTTTGCAGACCTTAACGATCTGAATACTAACGTACTGCCCAATCAAGGGCTCAGTACAATTGTGCGAAGTTGATTTACACGCAAGGGGAGTTGTTCCAGTGTGCTTGCAAAGTGGGTTTACGTCAAATGGGGTATCTTTGGAATAATCGCTTATATCCTTGAAACCAACACGAATATCAAGGTCGTGGCTTCTAGCTGAAAATAAAATAAATAAAACCCTTAACCAAAAGAATGTACATACAGTGTGTTTTGAAATATCATTAACTGTTCAACTGGATTATTTCTTACCAGCTGCTCCTGCACTGTCGCATCGGTTGTAAATCACCACACTAACAACAATAAAGATGCCTTCCAGATTCACTCGTAGAAATGGCCATTTTTCTACAAAAACGTAATAAACGAAAAACACTAAGCATTGAGATTCATATACAAAAACTGTTAAGCTAAAATGATAATCATTTTAGTAAGGGAGAGATATAATTAAATGCATAAATTTTTAAAAAACTAAATAATTTAATTAACTAAGAGTACAGCTCAGAAGGGCGTGCATCAACACAGTATCATTCTGCAAGTCCTCAAAGGAAAAGCATTTATCAGATAAAGAGTCATAAACAATTAGTAACCAAAAATAATAATAATTTATGTTAGGCCTAAATTGTATAGCTAAAAAATGAAGAAAAAATGCATCTTAGCCTCAGTTATTATGCAATGGAAGCTGTGTTCCTAGTCTGATTCTGTTTTAATTTCTTTGTTACATGTATACGTTTCATGTACAGTATGAGAAATACAGCATACAGTTTACAGTTTTAAGAAATGGATGTAAACAAAGAAATTCAAACAGAATCAGAACTAGGAACACAGCTTCCATCGCATAATGACTGGGGCTAAGATGCATTTTTTCTTCATTTTTTAGCTGTAAAATTTAGGCCTAACATAAATTTGTTTGTGAATGGCCGATCTTGCGATGTTATGAATCGGCCAGGGTATTAAATTTATCCTCTGTGATATAGTTGGCTTCATCGAACGCACAAACACATGCCTTTGTTTGCAACGAGTGCGTAAAAGGGTATTATGCCACAGATAGGGAGACTCAACGTCACCTAATCACAGGCAAATCTTACCTAGGACGATACAACGGTAACTGTGATGAAAGATAACTGATTGATAACTTAGGTGTACACTAAGGAGTGTAAACTCGTGGTGAGTTTAGTTGTCAGTATTCTCAAAACGGTTTATGAATTTTTCCTAAGTTATACTTATTTTTGACCCAGTGTAGTAATTTGTCTGAGTAATTTCAAAGGAGAATTTTCGTACAGTTCCTCAGTTTTCCATATTCTAAAGCGCTCGTCATCAAAACTCAACTCTGAGTCATTCGCCTAGCTTTAGCATCCTCGCGAATTAGCATAGTATGCAATGTGAATTCCATGTTCCTTTATCAGAAAAGCCTGAAAGTTTTAGCTGCAATTGAGCAATCTAAGCCTAAATGAGTGCCAAGTTCTGAAGCAGATTGAAAATATTCCCTTGGACTCTTTTCCCAGTCTTCCATAATCGAAAGCTCTCGTAACCAAAACTCAACTCCATCTGAGTCATTCACCTAGCTCTAGCATGCACACGAATTAGGATGGGATCATTGTGAATTTCATGTTCGTTTATCAGAAAAGGTTGAAAGTTTTATCATAACTTGCACAATTTAAGCTTAAATGCGTGCCAAGGTTGAAAACAGTTTGAAAGTAATCCCTCAGACTATGAGATAGACAGAGCGTGTGAAAGTCGAGTAAAAGACCTAAAGTAATTTTACAAGGTGAACACAAAAGAATAATACCTTGACTATAAAAATTAATAACGTCCATTGCGGTTGAATGTCTAAGTGTTGTAGAAAAACTCAAAAAGTTTCCACGTCTCGTGCAATATTAGGCTAGTCAATCCGTGTGAATAAACGACGAAACCCGAAACTAATTGTAACAGAAGTAAACTTTGCCGTTTCTGATTTAGAAAGATCTGCTAAACAACATACCAAAAGTCTAGAAAAATCTAAGTGGTGGAAGAGGTATAAAATAGCCGCTATCTTGAAAAAATGGCTCCGGTTGTTGTTTTTCGCCTATATCTCGTTACTCAGTCACTCCTACACAAAACTGTTTTGAACAAAATTAAAGTACAGAAAATTTTTACAAAACAACATACATTTACTTCTTCTTTTGGAACAACGGTTTGGTTATATGTAGCATTTCGACTGTCATTATCGCACAAAATAAGTCTTTATTGTGTTACTACATAAATGTTAATGTTAAATGTTTAATGTTTAATATTTCATCTAATATTGATAATGTTATGATATTATCACCCGTAATACTGTCCCGGACATCTTTAGTAGGATATTTGTTCTCATTTGACGGAAAGCAACTTCATTTTACTGATTGGTTTCAATCGGTAACAGTTATTCATGTAATAGGCTAGTCAATTTCCATGTACACCCTGAAGTAACTGTAATAAAGTAAACTTTGATGTTATTAACCCAGAAAGACATGCTGTACAACATACAAAACGTCTAGAAAAATCTTGGCAGAAGAGGTCTAATATGGCCACCATGTGAGAGGGAGCGGTGGTTCCGTTTTAATGCTCATATTCGTAGTTGCAACTAAGATAAACACTGTCGGTTAGGTTTGATGGAAAGAATAGATCCCCACCTTTCAGAAAATCCTAAGCATGTCCATTTCGAGCTATTAGAGGGCTTGCAAGAGCACTTTGAATTCGAAAATCGGTACACGCTTTCGCTGCTACGCCATTACCTCTTCACCTTTAAATGGGCGTAGGACGGTCGCTATCTAAGCTAACCATCTCGAGCTATTAGAGGGCTCACAAGAGCACTTTGAATTCGAAAATCAACATAAGCTTTTACCGTTATGCCATTTTCGAGGTATTACAGGGCTTGCAAGAGCACTTCGAGTTCGAAAATCAGTACACGCTTTCGCTTCTACGCCATTACCTCTTTACCTTTAAATGGGCGTAGGACGGTCGCTATCTAAGCTAACCATTTCGAGCTATTAGAGTGCTCACAGAGCACTTTGAATTCGAAAATCAACATACTCTTTTACCGCCATGCCATTACTTCTTAATGATAATAATAATTTTATTCAGTAAACAAAACAACGCACGAAGCTGCTAGAGCTTGCATGTGTGCTGAAGGACAATACATACAACATTCATGCATGACACAAAATTTGATAGATCGTTACATCTAAGACATCTAAGACATCTAAGACATTAGTGTAATTTGTAAAGTTTAAATGAATGTATCAGCATTAATTTTACTACAAAAAATATATGTAAATGGTGAATCGTTGTATAATAAAGTACAACGTTGTTACATTTAGGTAAGTCCCAATATGCAGTTTTTACATATTTTCTCATCTTATTAGCACTGGTAATATATCTTATACTAGGGCCACTAAGAGAATGACTTGATGTTATCATCGATTGTTTAAGTCGTGACCTCGCTTGCTTGCTTTAGGTGCATGCAAGGTGCACTCTTGGCCATTCATTACCCGTTACCAAGAATGCTTCCATGGTTTGGCAGCGCTACGTACACGATCGGATTGAGGACGTCCGTGCATTAGCAATGAATTCAATTTGAATGATCGTTTTGAGACGTTGTTATGGCTACGTCGACCATAAAATAATTTTAGCAGTAAAGAAAGATAATTTGTGGTTCCTCTCATAACATACTGAAGTGAGAAAATTTTTCCAACCAACGAATTAATTTGCGAATTAATTTTTACCCTGTCAGGGGGTACCCGTCTGCTTGAGAAAATTTTTGTTCCATTAGAAGTACGTTTAAAGTCGATGAAAAAACAAGGTTCGTTACTGAAAATATAAACGTCGCTCGCCCATTCATCCTCCCCTATGGTTGCCAGGCAACAACAAGTAGTGCAGGCAAGCCATCCAAATTCAGCTGCCCAAAATCCAAGCAAACAAAGTAATAGTGAAATATTAAATTAAATCCCTTTAATAATTTTATTAAATAAAGGTAAAGTAAAATAAGACAAATGAAGAATAAGACGAGCTCCACGTGTCTAAAAAAAGAATACTACCTAACACGAAAAACTGTTGGACTGCGTACGTCAACTGTTAAATCGGCCGTAGCCGTCTCGTGATTTCGGCAGTGTTCTATTACTTTCGATAATAAAAGCCTGGCAAGTCGAAAATAGTTTACAATAAATTTACACGTGTTACCTTGAAACGAGTGTAAATCCTAGATAAACGGGGAAAACAAATACATTGACAGTGTTAGTTGTCAAACTCTCTCGTTGACCTCTCGTTTGTTTACATACGTAGAACAAAGTGGAGCTGCAAATCAACGTGTTTTGTCCACTCCCGATCATTTTGTCAGATTTCTTATATCCAGACGTTAACTCTGTAGTGTTACACGAATCTTCTTTCAATGATTTGTTCTGTTGACAAACATTTTGAATCTTAGCACGAAAGAGGAATCGGTGCATCGTTATCCCGCGTTTTCTTTATCACCGCCCCTTACTTTAATTGCTGTATAGCGCCGATTACTACCATAAAAATATGGAAAACTAGACTGCGCTTTCCTCCCCCCCCCCACCACCAGTCCTCATGCCAATTTATCAATTTAGTTTGTAATACAGTACATTGTAATCAGCAGCAGTGAAATAACACAAATAAGAGCACAATGGATTTTTATTTTTATTTACCAAGACTTCTAACAAGACGGCTATCCTTTTTTCCAGCAAACCCAAGCATTCCTTTGCTCTGCCGACACTTTCTTAACAATATGGAGTTGTTTATTTGCATGCATGTCTACAATAATACGTCTTATTGACGTGTCAAAAAATTGAGCTGCGAAATGGGTGATAGACGCGGCTTTTTTTTTCCCCCTATATCACTTCCCCGGAAAAGCTATAGGCTTAACGCGCCTTGCATGAGACGTGTAGCAATTTAGCAAAACGTCACGACACTCCAGTAGCAGCCACTGCACACTTTCTGGATTGTGTGTTAGTTCTATACTCTCCAAATTCACTCACCCTGGATTCGAAATACTAGACGACGTTTTAAACATTTCCAGACCTTGACTGTGTTAAGTTTTACCGCTCTTCGCTAACGAAGTCGAATTCGACGCCATGTCTGGGCTCGATTGAACTCGCTGTTGGCAATGTGCACCTATCCTACTGGAAAAACGCGCGATATTCAACGAACGCCGAGTCATTCTTTCTGTGGCCGGACTCTAAACAGGATGGGATTTCGTTGAATAAGGATGGAATAATATAAGACATGACTATTTTAACATATGAATTTCTCTAAGATGGAGTCTACAACCATGCATTGTTGGTTCTTGAGGGTCTTAGGTTAAAGGTTTTAAGTTAAAGTAGAATCAAAGTAATTATTCGTAATAATTGTATACTTGTAGAGCTGCTGAAATTGAATAATTGATTTTCAAGATAAATGTCCTTTGTAGTTTTTCCGTTTCTTTTGCCTAAAAGCTCTTTTACTGCTTTGTTAATGGTTCTTTGAAGCCTATCAATTAAATTAGCAGAAGTTGATTCAAATATGATGCATGCATATCTGACTTTGGATAGGATCCAAGCATCATACAGAGTTTTTTTTACAGTTTTGTTTATACTGATCATGTATAGCATTGGGCTTATTTGTCTGATTTTTCGTATTAAAGTTTCAATACTATCATACAATCTCCAATTATGATCAATTTCAAGGCCAAGGTACTTTGGTTTTGTGGTTTGGTTTAATTTTTTGCAAGTGCAAATATTTTGTTTTGAGCAGCAGATATATAGAACAATGTTTTTTGATCATATGTGAAGTCGTTATATGCATAAAACATGTTTTTTCTGCACTGATATAAAGTTCATTTTCGCTAAAATAATCATTAATTTTATCAAAGTCATTTTGTAAGTTTTGTGTCATAATTTCTTGATTAAAATTAATCGACATCAGGCAAACGTCATCCGCATACAAAGTTAACAAACCAGTAAAATTGTAGTCAGTAATATCATTTAGGTAAATCAAAAAAATATCGGACCGAGCACTGAATCCTGTGGTAATCCATATTCTCCTTCCCTCCGTGTGCTGTTAAGTGTTGTCTATTTTTACACTGCTAGTTCTATTCGTAAGATAGTTTATCAAGATATTTAAACATTTGCCTCTAACACCATACTAATACAATTGTCCAAAGAGAATTTCTTTATCAAGAGTATCAAACGCTTTTTTTAGGTCTATGAAGATAGTGCCAACGTGCTTCCCTTCATGTAAAGCTCAGTTGATGTTATTATTAATGTATTTTAGTGCATCGATGGTGCCTTTATGTTGCTGAAATCCGAACTGTTGTTTATTTACGATTTTATTCCTATATAGAAAATTCATTAGTCTGGTGGCAAAAAAATTCTCAACAAATTTATTTAGCACTGGAAGCAAGGCGATTGGTCTGTAATTGTTATGATCCTGTTTAACTCCTTTTTTAATTCGACGTGTCACACGTCAAATTAATGTGGTTGTGGCCAAAACGGGGGTACGGGATTTACGTCAGCGACATCTCCTCAAAAGCCAGGAATATTTGTTGAATTCTGATCCGGCGAAATTCAAGTATGTTGGTGGGTCACTTGCAGTGCGCAAGTATGAAAGGTATTATGCTGAACAGAATATACACACGCCGTTTGGAGTATGATAACCTCTAAACAGGTCGTTAAGCGAAAAACCATCGCCCGATAGTATACGATCTGTGAATGACGTCAGCGAAGTGTCATCGTAAAGGTGTGCGCTCATACGAAAAATTGGCGAAAAAATTGGCGTGTAACTGCACAATTCGGCAAGTCAGCTCTTCAAATTGCGGTCGGTTAGAGACTAACACGGACATCGAGATGGCTCGTCTCTTATCGCGAAGTACAATACAAAGTGAGTCGTCACTTACCTTTAGTGGTAATCTGGATGGTACACGGAATTTTTACGGTGGAATCTGGACGGTACATTGAATGTGAGGCGCGCATAGCCTCGCTGCTTTCCGGGTGCGATTTATTACAGTATTTTATTACGCTTATTTATGGTGTTGTTTCTTATTGAAAGAGTGAACAAAGCGAATGATGTCCTATTTTTACAGTGGCGGACTGGCCAGGGAGGGAAGGGTGGAATATTCCTCCTGGCCTTGAATTCTCCATTTTTTTTTTAAATCCGTAACAGGAAGACTCGCGCAAGTTTTATTGGTTCGATATTAGTTTTACCAACATATTTAAAATTACAAATAATAATAATAATAAAGATAATTAAAAAATGCTAGTAAAACAAGTACTTTGTATTGAGTAACCTAACAAAAATTGGCCACATGAAATTGCAGTGTTATATTCAATGTCGAATTTGTCACAATTTTCGTGTGAATATTTTAACTTTTGTTACTACACCTAAAAGGTGTAAATAAATTTAAAGTAGTCAACCTCACGTACCCTCAGCGTAATATGATTTCTCCTACCCCCCCCCCCTTCCCAAATTACCTGCTGAATTTAGTGAAAATATGATGTTCGAAGATTTTAAAAATATAAAAGTCCGATGAACAAGAAGAAATGGAACGGGAAACTGTAAAACAACGAAGCTTTCAGTTTTTTTTTTTTTTGTGAAACCAATATCAGCGTCAGATGAAACTTATCTGGTCAGTGATTGCATCGTCGCACACAAGATTCTAGTTCATTTGCCGTATCGTAGTATAGCAAAAGTTACGAGACATTTTTTTTTAATATAATGTGTAATATAGGAGATATTCTTCAGTACACCACGCATTCAGATTTTTTAGTAGTGTCCTGTTGGTATGTCTGCCGTTACAACTGCATACATCAATTACACATTTTTCTTTATTCTGCCATACAACACGTCGAATTACTAATGCAGTGTAGTGCATCTTGCTTTATATAGGTCTAAGTACTTGTTTTTTCGTATTGGAAGGCCATATCTCAGTTTCAATAATTGCCGAGATCAAAACTTGCATAAAGTAGGCTGTTTGCTCTTTAGTTTGAAAAAAATGATCCATATATAAGCTGTCATGTCCACATGATTTTTTTAATATTTAGAGTATTGATAATTCTTAGGATATCATATAGAGTAGGTTTAAGTATTTGAATAGTATTTTCTATCTTGTTTGCATTGAGATGTGGATAAACTTTTTGATATAAATTTTTAGGTTTTGAACCATTTTTTGTACGTTTTAACTTTGGAACTTCTTTTTAGTAACAGTCAGCAAAGTTATTAGAGTCCGGCCACTGAAAGAATGACTCGGCGTTCGTCGAATATCGCGCGTTTTTGCCAGTAGGATAGGTGCACCTTGCCAACAGCGAGTACAATTGAGCCCAGACATGGCGTCGAATTAGACTTCGTTAGCGAAGCGCGGTAAAACTTAACACAGTAAAGCTCGGGAGATGTTTAAAACGTCGTCTAGTATTTCCAATCTAAGGTGAGTGAATTTGGAGAGTATAGAACTACAATAATATTCCAGGAAGTGTGCAGTGGCTGCTACTGGAGTGTCGTGACGTTTTGCTACACGTCTCATGCAAGGCGCGTAAGCCTATTGCTTTTCCGGGCAAGTGATGTAGAGACGCCGGAAAAAAAGGCCGCATCTATCACCCATTTCGCAGCTCAATTTGTTCGACACGCCAATAATAAGACGTATTATTGTAGACATGCGTACAAATAAACAACTACCTATTGTTAAGAAAGTATGGGCAGAGGCAAAGGAATGCTTGGAGTTTGCTGGAAAACGGATAGCCGTCCTGTTAGAAGTCTTGGTAAATAAAATAAAAAATCCATTGTGCTCTTATTAGTGTTATTTCCCAGCTGCTGATTACAATGTACTGTATTACAAGCTAAATTGACAAATTGGCATGAGGATTAGTGGGGGGGGGGAGGGAGGCGCAGCCTAGTTTTTCATGTTTTATGGTAGTAATCAGCGCTATACAGCAATTAAAGTAAGGGACGGTGATAAGGGAAACGATGCACCGATTCCTTGTTTCGTGCTACGATTCAAAATGTTTGTCAACAGAACAAATCATTGAAAGAAGATTCGTGCAACACTACAGAGTTAACGTCTGGATATAAGAAAGCTCACGAAATGATCGGGAATGGACAAGTTGATTTGCAGCTCCACTTTGTTCTGCGTATGTAAACAAACGAGAGGTCAACGAGCGAGTTGACACCCACTGTCAATGTATTTGTTTTTCCCGTTTATCCAGGATTTACACACGTTTCAAGGTAACACGTGTAAATTTATTGTAAACTGTTTTCGCCTCGCCAGGCTTTTGTTATCGAAAGTAATAGAACACTGCCGAAATCACGAGACGGCTACGGTCGAGTTTATAGTTGCCGTCCAGCAGTTTTTCGTGTTAGGTAGTATGCTTATTTTAGACACGTGGAGCTCGTCTTATTCTTCATTTGTCTTATTTTACTTTACCTTTATTTAATAAAAAAATTAAAGGGATTTAATTTAATATTTCACTCGAGATTTCACTATTATTTTGTTTGTTTGGATTTTGGGCAACTGAATTTGGATGGCTTGCCTGCGTTACTTATTGTTGCCTGGCAACCATTAGGGGAGGATGAATGATGCTTTAAGCGCGAGCGACGTTTATATTTTCAGTAACGAACCTTGTTTTTAAATCGTTTTTAAAAGTACTTCTAATGGAACAAACATTTTCTCACTTCACTATGTTATGAGAGGAACCACCAATTATCTTTCTTTACTGCTAAAATTATTTTATGTGTTGACGTAGCCATAACAACGTCTCAAAACGATCATTCAAATTGAATTCATTGCTAATGCACGGACGACCTCGATCCGATCGTGTACGTAGCGCTGCCAAACCATGGACGCATCCTTGGTAACGGGTAATGAATGGCCAAGAGTGTACCTTGCATGCACCTAAAACAGGCGAGCGAGGTCACGACTTAAACAATCGATGATAACATCAAGTCATTCTCTTAGTGGCCCTATTCTACAGATAGTGTCTGTGTTCTGGTTACGAAAAGTATTTTTTATTTGTTCGTCTATATTAAGTTTTTCTTTTTTTTTTATTGCCACATATTGAGTAAATTTTCCCCAAATTTTTTGCGCTATCATTACGATTGCTGTTGAAAAAACATTTGAAGTGGGTTTGTTTGGCAAGTTTAATATTGTTTTTTACATCTTTGTTTAGCTCTTTATAACGTTTGAGTAGCTCTTCTGTTGGGTTAGCCAGTTTGGAAATCTGAGACCAAAGTTTGTTTTTGGAGTTAATTTTTGTTAAAAGGTCATTAGTCATCCATTCGCTGTTAAAAGTTTTGGAAACTGATATGTTTTTTTATGAATAGTTTTATTATTTTCATAGATTGCTGCTACTTTGTTTTCAATTTCATTATAAGTCTGGTTTGGGTTCGAAAGGGTATTCAAAAAGGTCCAGTTATGTTATTAAGTTGTCTTAGAATATTTACGTTGTTGTATTTGAAGCAGTAATGCTGTTTGAAAGAATTTGTTATTTCGAATGCTTTGCTATCAAAAAGTTTGAAGGCTGTAAAATAGTGATTCGCCAGTTTTATTTTTATCACACAAGATTTACAATCCCAGGTATTGGTTTTAATGTAGATTAGGTCGACGCAAGATTTAATTTTTTATCATTTCTTATTTCTTCTTTTGTAGGGGAATTAATTTGTTGAGAGAGGCCCAAGGATGCCATTAGATTTTCGAATTTTTCAATATCCTTTTTTTCTGATAAATCCTGTGAGCCCTTTAGAACATAGAAATTAAAGTCACCGATAAGTATTAAATTTAATTTTTGACATTTATATGTAATATAATCTTTAAGTTCTGTAATAACTTTATTCTACTTGCAGATGGCTTTTTATACAGAGCAATAATTTCAAAGAGCTGATTGTTCAGCTGAAAATTTAAAGCTATTGCATCATTTTTCTCAATTTTCATATTTGTACTAGATACATTTTTAGAGTTTCCTCTTTGAAACTGATAAGAATTCCACCACCTTTTTGATTTTTTCTACAGTTGTAGAACTTTTGGTAATTATTAATCTATATATATAATTACACAAGTTCCCGCAACGCAGTCATCTGCATCTGCGCGCAGCAGCCATCTGCAGCGCAGCAGCAAGCAGGACATACGATGCCATCTCCGCCATCTACCGACGGAATAGCAAATTATAAGAGTAGCAGCCAAGGCCCGCTGAGATAGTAGCTGCGCCCGGAACACAACGGCCAGCAGCGCGAACATACGATGCCATCTACCGAACGGCAAATTAAATGAGGGGGGGGGGAACGAAGGGGGGAAGCAAGACGACGCGGAATGAGCGAGCGACGCGCGCGACTCCGCTAGTATTATATAAATCCGTTTCAATATCACTTATGTTAATCTCAGTAAAAATGATAATATCCCACAGAATTTTAGCTGTTTCAAATTCGGCCAGCCAAGAGTCCTAATTCAACCAACAACTTCTTGTGTTTGTATGAATGCACTTTATATTCGTTGTAGCACTATTAATAAAACCAGTTTTGAGATCATCAAAATTGTCATAAACCTCATTTGTAAATTCATCATGGTTTATATCTGAGTTTTCATTCACTTTCTTGAATATTTGGATGACACACTTTAACGATATTTTCCAGTTCTTCTGTACTTCTGATTACACTAATTTGTCTTTCATTTTCATATTTTTTATGTTGATTTTCCCAGCATTAAACCACACGAATTTGTGCGTCATTTTGAGGTCTTGTTTGGTTCTCCAAAGTAGCGATTTATAATACGGAGTTAGATGCTCGTTTATATAAATTTTTTCTTGTTTCCATTTCCAAAGAGATCGTCGTTATTCAGGTTTCTTTTTTTTTTTGAGTTTACTCAAAGTTCAGCATCGACCCGACATCTAAACTGTATTAAGATCGACGGTGTGCGAGTGCGATTTTTTGATGGAAGTGCGAGTGCGAGTTTTTGATTTTTATTATTATAATAATAATAAGTTCTTTTATTGCAAAGCAATTCTCGAAGCTTATAGAAAGCTTGTGTGAGATTTTACAACATCTTATTCTCGAGTGATTAATAATTACAATAAATTATACATACACATTATACATACACATTATACATACACTAAATATCACACAAATATATATTACTTAACGTTTATAACTTCTTCATAAATTATTGGCGCTTCTCACTGGACTTGTAATATGTATTTAACTGATTTATTATGAGGTATTTTTTAAAATTTATCCTTAGTTCTTTCATATTTATGTATGTTAACATATTTTCTGACAGTTCATTAAATAATTGTGGTATGTAATACTTTTTTCCTCTTTTTCCATATGCATTATTCCAACTTGGCATTTCATATCTCCTTTTTCCTACTCTTATTTTATCTAAATTTTTTGTGGTTACTTTGAATGCATTGCTATAATAATTTTTTGTTATTATTATATATTTGTAAAGTTCCTTTATTTTTAATATTTCACACTCTTTGTATAGTTCAATGGTTTTTTTAATCTTTATCTTTTTTCCAAACAGTACTGTAATTAATTTATTTTGTACTTTCTGTAATCTTTCTATAATATACTCTGATGTATTACCATAAATTTCTATTCCATAGCTTAGTATACTCTTTATCCATGCTTCATATATCATTTTTTTTTGTTTTGTATTTAAAATATTTTTTAATTTATATAATTTTGGTATCAATTGTCTTAATTTTTTTATAATTCCAATTATGTGTTCTTTAAAATTCCAAAATTCATCAATTGTTAAGCCTAAATATTTTGCTGTTTTCTTTTTTTCTAGTTTCCTGCATTCTTCATTACATTTACTTTCTATTAGTCCTAAGTTTAAATTTTTACAATTTCCATAATGTTTTATTATCCATGCTTCTTTTGTTTTTTTCATTTTTGGTACTGATATGTCCATTTGAATGGTTTTTTCCTTACTAATATAAAGTTCATTTTCTATAAAGTAGTCATTTAATATGTTAAAGTCATATTGTAGATTGTTCATCATTTCATCATATTTATTATTTATTGAAATTAGAACAGTATCATCTGCAAAGAGAAAAATGTTTGTTTTTTTAATATTTCTACTAATATCATTTGTATAAATTAAGTATAAAAGTGGTCCTAGTACTGAGCCCTGTGGTATTCCATCATTAACCATTTTTGTGTGGCTATATGTATCTTTTAGCTGTACTATTGTCTTCCTGTTATTTAGGTAATTTTTTAGTAAGTTGTATATTTTACCTCTTAATCCTAAGTTGTAACATTTTTGTAATAGTATCTTTTGATCAAACGTATCAAATGCTTTCTGTAAGTCCACCAGTATTATTCCCACATATTTACATTCATTTAAACCTCTTGTAATTAATTCATTAACTTTTGATAATAATTCAGTCGTATTTCTATTTTTTGTGTATCCATATTGTAGTGGAGATAAAATTTTGTTAACATCCAGAAAATTTCTTATTTTATTTGCAACAAATTTTTCAATCACTTTATCTATTATTGACAGTAAAGCTATAGGTCTATAGTTGTTTAGATCCTTTTTTTCTCCTTTCTTGTATATTGGTCTTACAATTTGTATTTTAAGAATATAAAAATAATAATAATAATAATAAAAGGTTTTACCCTCTAATGGGTAAGGTATCGGTAGGGTAAACCACTTACACCTCCCCCATGAACCAAGCATTAATACGCTCGTCGTAGGAATTTGGAGAGGTCGACCCCACACACTGCTTGTCTGAAGGCGTCAACCGTCGTTGCACATACGACCACAGGCGGAAGTGAATTCCAGCAATCCACAATCCGGTTGAAAAAAAAACTTTCTGCAGTCTGTCTTAAAGGTTTGTTTTTGAATTTTAAGGTGGTGTCCGCGAGTTCGGTTATTAAGATTGACAGAAAAAAAGAGCAAGAAAACCGGAAGCTGGTCTTGGATAATTTGATAGGTCAAAGCAAAATTGGCCTTGAGTCTACGTAATTTCAAAGGTTCCAGGGCCGCACTACGAAGTCTTTCACCTACCCTTAGCGTGCGTAGTTCAGGTATGCATCGAGTAAAAGCACGCTGTACCGACTCTAGTAAGTCAATGTCCTTTAACAGGTGTGGCGACCACACAGGGCTCGCATACTCAAGTATTGCTCGCACATACACCTTAATGCCCAAACCCTTGGCTTTAAATTGGTTCACATTTAAATGGAAGTAGGACGGTTCCTACCTAAGTTAAACAATTTTGGTTAAGATTGAAGGAAAGAATAAATTCCCACCTTTCAGAAAATACTAAGCATATCCATTTCGGACTATTAAAAGGCGCACAAAAGCACTTTGAATTCGAAAATGACTACAACAACCAATTGAAAAAAGGAGGATTCGTGCGAATAAATCCGATTTTCGGGTTTAAAGGTTGCTTTTGCAGAAAAGATGCATATCACATTTTCCTGTTCAGAATTGTGTCCTGAACAATTTTTTTCACGTTATGCTTTTGATTTGTTGACAGTTAAGGAGTTACAGCCCAAAAAAAATCGTTTTTGGAGGGCTAAATCACCTCTCCCCCCCC
>JAHWFP010214750.1:14063-30098 GCA_023313725.1 Lithobius niger | reverse complement strand
CAGAAACGTGTGGACTTACTAGCCCGTCAGGAAAAACGTTTTTAAAAATAAGGTAATAGACACAGCCATCGGTTATTTTTTAGTAAAAACCAAAAATGCGTTACCTTCATTTGTATGCATGCAGTTGTTGCCACCCCAGACGGATGCAAGAATATTATTGAAGGCGTTGTTTGGTTCTGTGTGAACAGTGCTGGCAGTAGCAGATTTAAATACGGACACATTATCTGCAAAGGTGAAAAACTCACTTAGTAACAACACCCAGAAAGCACATAAAAGACATAGTCAACACCACTGTAATTAATTAAAGGACTAAACTGTCAAAATTTATGTTGTGTGATAAATGAATTCCAATGTAATACCCATACCCTTTAGACAATACTCATAACGACTTCATACATTTTATAACTTATACGACCAAAGATTAAAACTGTAGTTTTCTCCCTTTAAAAACAGGGTTAAAACTCATGTGGGTTACTACTGATTTTTTTCCTTTGCCGAACTATATACTCCATCCGCTAAGTAGCAAACGTATAAAAACCTGCGTGTTAGTAGTGATTTCTTGTATCACTGAAAATAAAGCTCCCTAAAACAAAATTTGTTAAGGATTTCCGCCAAGCTTTTTGATAAATAATAATAACAATAATAATTTTATTTACATCACAAATGCTCGAAAGCTGGAATAAGCTTGTTTGAGCAGCAAATACAAACGTTACATTTCAATAAATAACATAAAACGTATAAATCTACATACAATCAAAAACTTGCAATTAACCTACTTTCGTTTTAATTTAACAAATAATTATTAAATATATATTAAAAGAAATACTATAAATCACATAAATTAACACAACAGCCCGTTTTATTATTTTAATATTTTCATGGTAAAGTTTTATTTTCTATTTAATTATTTGCAAAATAAAAATTTTTAACTCTGGTTTAAGTTTACAAATGCTGTTTTGTTGTAATAATTCTTGTGGAATGTTATTAAAAATCTCTGGTATATAATAGCTTTTGTTTCTTTTTCCGTATTTATTATTCCATCATGGTAAATTATACCTAATTGTATTTTTTCTTAATCTTTGTTGTTTTTCAATATTAAGGTTTTTATGTTTATTGCAAAAATATTTTTTGTAATTATGATCTGATCTCTTAATTTTATTATCAGTAAAATTTTTTGTTGTATAAATATATCTATAGTTTTAGATTTATTTTTGCTAATTTAGTTTCCAAAAAGAACTTTTATAATTTTATTTTGTATCTTTTGCAATCTATTTATGACATAGTTTGAGGCCAGTCCATATACTTCAATTCCATATCTAAGTTGGCTTTCAATCCATGCATAATATAGTATTTGTTTATTTTTTTCCTGTAAAACATCTTTTATTAAGTATATTCTTGAAAGTAATAATCTAAGTTTTTGTATAAGTGTTTTTACGTGTAATTTGAAATTCCAATTTTTATCTAAATATATACCTAAATATTTCGTTTGGTTTTTGCAAGTTAAAATTTTACATGTGTCTGTACAGTCATTATTTTTCCTATCCTCCGTCATCTTCTCCATGAATAAAATTATCAGTGTTAGTCATTTTGGGAACCGTTATGTCCATGTAAAATGTTTTTTCATCACTAACATACATTTCATTTTTTATTAACCAGCAGTTTAATATGTTGAAATCATGTTGCAAATTTTTTAGCATTTCGTTTTTCGTGTTATGAATTGAGAAAAGTGCCACGTCGTCGGCAAAAAGGTAAAGGTATGTTCTGTCTATTCCAACTTCATACCATTTGTGAAAATAAGAAAAAGAAGTGGTCCGAGTATCAAACGTTGTGGTACTCCATATTGAATAATATTTTTACCAAGAACGTTATCAATTGTAACAGCTGCTTTTCTATTTCTAAGATAACTTTTAAGAATATTATGAATTTTTCCTCTAATTCCAACATTATTACATTTATTCAATAAGATTTCATTATCGAAGGAGTCGAGAGCCTTTTGCAAATCAATAAAAATTGTCCCAATGTATTTGCCTTCATTTAATGCTGTAGTTACAAGCTCATTTATTTGTACAAGTATAGTTGTGCTGTTCCTTTTTTCTCTGTATATCCAAATTGTACGTTTGTTAATATTTTATGTTTGTTAAAAAACTTTTTATTTTATTTGCAAAAAAATTGTTCAATAATTTTATTTATTACTGATAATAAGGATATTGGTCTGTAATTATTTACATCTGTTTTTGTACCTTTTTCTAATAAGGGTCTTAATATCTGTGTTTTTAAATTTTCAGGCCATTTTTCCTCATCAATTATCTTGATAATAAGCTGGCATTTTGCTTTTGATGTGTTTTTTTTTTTACTTTGTTTGATATGTTTTGTCATGATACTGTCATATCCAGTAGAATTTGTATTTTTAAGTTCTGTAATAATTTTCTCAATTTCAATTTCCGATGGTTTGACAATATACATTGAGTTTCTTATATTGTTTTGTTTTAACTTACAAAACTACTTTTTAAGTAGTAGTAGTTTAAGTATGTTTTTCGTTTTATTGGTATACCTTTCTTTTAATTCAGGTACCTGATTTTGAAAATTTATTCTGAATTTTTCACATATTTCTTCTTTTGTACTTTTCTTGAAAGCATTTTCAATTGTTTCATCAATATTTTCTTTATTTATATTTTTTCCAGTTAATTCATTTTTAACTTACCACCTTGTTTTATTATCCTTTTTACCTTTGTTAATCTCTTTTTCATAAAATGTTTATCTTCTATAACTAGTTTTTTTACAGATTTTTTTAGTGCATTATAATTGTTTAGTATGTCGATATCTGTTTTTAAATTTTTTATTTCATTCCAAAGTTTATTTTTCCTTCTTATTAATTCTAATGTTTCCTGACCTATCTATTTTTTTCGCCCTTCTACTTTTTTCAACTTTGTTTTATTTTTTTTCTCTTAAAGTATTTTTGTTATAAATGTATTGTATTGTTTTCGTAATTTCATTTAATGTTTCGTCTACATCTAAACTTTTTATTAGATTAGGCCATTGGATATTATTCAATATTCTTCTACAATTTTCTTTTCATCACATTTTTCTTTTTGCTTTTTATTGCTTGTGGAGTAATTGTTTTCTGCTTCATTTTCTTTTTTGTTATTTCTTTTCCAAAGCCGGCATGCTGTAAAATAGTGGTCAAAGAATTATTCCTCTATTGTTAAACCTTTTGTAGTCCATTTTTTTGTTTTTACAAAAATATGATCTAAGCAAGCCTTTTGTAAACCAATTTCATCTTTTTTTTTTCTTTTAATAAATTCAATTCTCGTTGGAGACTTAATTAATGTTTCGAAACCTTCTGTCGCAAGTAAATTTTCGTATTTATCAATTGCATTTTGTTCAAATTTGTCAATGTCTGAATTTTCTTCTTCTAAAATATCGATATTTGTATTTCCAACATATATAATATTTATTTTTTTCATGGTCATTTAGTATAGTTTTTAACTCTTTTATGTATTTCACTTTATTTCCACTTGGTTTCCTGTATACAACTAAAATTTGAAATTTATGTCTTGCTAATTCAAAATTTATTTTAATTGCATCATTTTCATCAATTTTTAAATTTATTGTGTGAATGTTGTCGAGATTTTTATTCTTATCCAGGAAAATAAAAATTGCACCTCCTCTTTTTGTTTCTTCTCTTTTTATTGCAAAGTTCACATATCCTTCAATTTTATAGTTTTCAATTTCTTCTTTTTTGATGTTTATTTCTGTAATAACAATTAGACTCCATCTTGTTTTACTCCTATCTATCCCAATTTGTAAATTATTCCAATTTTTTCTAAGGCTTCTTATATTCACATGTAATAATGAAATTCCAATTTCCCCCTCCCAAAAGGTGTGTCGTACAATCCTTCAGTTGATCAAAATTCTGCAATAATAATAAAATAATAATACAGAGACGACGCACGAGGCATCCACCCACCCAAATTCCCAAGCGGCAGATGTTAAGTGGAACATACAACCTTCATAAAAGTTGTTTTTTGCCTCATGAGGGAGGAAACCGGAGTACCCGGAGGAAACCCTCGTACAACGGGCGGGAAACAGCTGGAGAAAACTCGGATCGAACCTGGGTCTGTATGAAGCCAGAGATGTACAGCTGGGACCAGGACGCCTATCGAATCTGACGCCCCAGTGCTGGCAGCTACCCGTGCACCCGTGCATGTAATTACTGGCCAATTTTCATGCAGTTCATTACATTTAAACTTTTAGTTGGCGGGATTCACCTGGCGAAAGAACTCCAGAAGAATCGAAGAACTGTTCGATATCATGACTCATACGGTGTAAAGTCTAGGCGGAAATCCTTAACAAATTCTGTTTTGGGGCGATATCTAATTTTTTTTGTTACTTTTGCCAATGATAAGGTCCAATTGTTTCTTACAAATGACGAGATTCAATATAAAGCAACGGAAATATGTTTCCATTAGTAAGTTTACGTTTGTTTTAATTTTTGGCGGGCTATCCACCAAACTCCTATTATTTAGCAATGGGCAAAGCAACAGTGCTTAGTTTCATGCTGTTGTTGCAATGATGCACATTCGCTTACTTTGTGTGCAATGTTGTATGCTAAAGATGTTGTTCTGCCATGGACATGATCGATTTGAGGGCTAGTTTACGAACCATGTGCAATGCCTAGAAAAAACACGTGACACGGCATCTGGAAGAAAATTTGCTGCTTATCCGCGTCTGCTTGTTTGTTTACGTTAAAAGCTGGCGCAGGAAGACAGAAGCGAATAAGTCGTTCCGCACTCGATTCCTCGTTCTGTCAGGAGGAGAAAAAGGTCAGCCCACCCACCGTCAACGCCGCAACAGAACAAGCCAAAAAATGCAACTAAAATCAATGGGTGAGCAGGTAAGGTAGGTCTGACAACAGACGGCGAATTAGGGAACTACTGAACACACCGGCGAAGTTTCCAAAGTTTGCCAACCTAGGGCGCCACTTACCACACCTGTTGCGCTCTATTTGTGTCACTTGTTTGTACAGCGTAGTGGAAGGCAAAGCTGTTTCGGCTATTACTGTAGGAGGCTCTGGTCCACCGTGCAGTGGGACGAAGAGGCAGGCTCTGTCGAGTTGCATTCTGGGATAGAAAAATAGTGGACCACGTACTACCACTTGTGAGAAGCCACTTCGTTGCTTTTGTGGTTTTGTTTATTCCAATTCAACTACCAAGCTTCTCTGACTATCGTTTTGTGTGAATTGTGCCACATTGTGTGATTCAGATAGTGTCGTATATTGTCGAATGAGCATCGCGTTTTGCTCTACACTTACACGCCAAATGCGATACATAAACGCGATTCGGATGTCGCTGGCTGTGGGCACAGCAGCTAGCATGCGGTTAAGGGCCTTCTTGTTTGTCTAGACTGCGAAAGCTATCGGCACATGCACAGGAGGTCTTTTCTTCATGAACGTGCTCTGACAGTGGATATAATGTCTTAAGTTGTTTTTTCTTCGTTCAAAATATCTGTGTTGATAATTTTCGTAGTGGAGTTGATAATCCCTGGGGTTAATTCTCCCGAACTGGACCAGGAGCTTATACACACATGCACGTCCATAAGACGTAGGAGTATCCTTGTATTAACTCTCGCCTTGTATTCCACCGCTTGTCACAAGGTTGTCTGGGAGAGAAGCTGCAGATTTAGCTTTCGGGCTCTAAGCCAGTTGATTTATCATCGCCAAAATCGGATTTACCAAAGCAATGTTAACAGGCATCAACTTCCTGGCATGCGCAAGATCAGGGTGTCAGTGGGGCAAATTACGCAATTTCTATGTCAGTCAACCTTGGCTTCAGAAAGAATGCGCGTTCCTTGCTTTAAAGCGATTTAAATGCTACAGCATGGGGAAATGATACATGTTTGAACTATTCGCCACACAAGGGATATTTTTAATACATATTTATTCGATGAAACCAATACATCCTTATTCTTAATGTACGTTTGCCTAATAATAAAAATGAATACTAGTTCAATAACTGGCCGCATGGGTTTATTTCACTGGGCTGCAATCATTAAGAGCGTTAAATGTTAGTAATTATTCGAGTATTCACTAATTAATATCGGGTAACCTATAATTAGTAGAACTTTTTAAAACCTATCTGTTAGTAAAAAGTCATGTACTCACTAAATGTAAACTGCCAAGCACATCAGCTAATCAGTAAAGCATTAAAATTCCTCGTGTTAACAGTGATTTTGCCATTTGCTAAGTTTTAAATCATTCTACTATATCCTGTTGATTAGTAAGGTCTTTAAAAACCCATGAGTGAATTGTGATTTGCGAATCCGCTACACAGAAAATTGTTTGGTGTGGCTGTTCAGGGATGCCGACAAACCTGATCATTCTGTGCACAATGCATGGGTGCTCAAAATGATGTGCCCTCTGCTCGCTGTGCATCCGAGTTTTTCTCTGGCATCAGCTCAGCTCTGACATTCATTCATAATTCACAACAATAATCCAGTAGTCACAAACCGCATTACATTTTCATAAAACCATTCAGCTCTCCACCCTGGAACCCACCGGGAAGGCTTACAGTGCTACTCAGACCACCCCCTAGCTGGAAGTTATGCTTGAATGCCCACCACTCAGTTTCTTATTAAAATGTTGGGGGAGAGGTAGGATCTGCCCTTCAATGCTAGTGTTCATGGTCCCAGGTGCAGGACTGGGCATGCCTGAGTAGCAAAACTGTTTTTAAAAACAGGTTGTTAATAGTGATTTGTGTCATTACTAAATGGAAAACCGTTTGGATTAATAAAACCATTAAACATACATGAGTTGGTAGTGATTTATACGTTAGTTAACTATAAATCTGTTTGGTGTACTTTAAAATTGTGTATTAATAAAATTTGTTTATTAACTAAATGGTGCTGGTATCTAGAAAGTGCAACGGGGAGGAAAACCTAGCTTGATCCCTTAGTTTCAACACCGATTGGTAAATTATCTCCCAAAATATTTTTTTATTCATGCAAGAAACGTCCAAACTGCAACTCAAATTTAGTAATTATCTGTTTATGCTTACTTGGGGTTGACAATTTTAAAAGGCCATGAAGATTCATGGTTGTGGTTTCCTGGTTCAATTTGTCCATCAGTGTTCTTCAACCATTAATTGTAAGATGTTTGTGGTTTACAGGTTAAAATTGTCCGTCAACGGTCTTTGACTTTTAATCGTAAGATCTTTGTGGTTTACAGGCTGAATTTGTCCATCAGCGGTCTTCAACCATTAATCATAAGATCTTTATGGCTTACAGGTTGAATTTGTCCATCAGCAGTCTTCAACCACCAATCGTAAAATGTTTGTAGTTACAGGTTGAATTTATCCATCAACAGTATTCGACCATTAACCATAAGATGTGTGTGGTTCATATGTTGGATTTGTCTACCAAAGGTCTTCGGCCATTAATCATAAGACGTTTGTGGTTTACTGGTTGAATTTCTCTATCAATGGTCCTCAACCATTAATCATGCGATTTTTGTGGTTTAAAGGTTGAATTATTCATCAATGGCCTTCAACCATTAATCATAAAATGTTTGTGGTGCACAGATTGAATTTGTCTACATGTATCATTGTTCAACCATTTTTTGTAAAATGTGACATGCATGTTGTCATTTTAACCGCCTGGTCTGTTAGTTGTACATTAACTTCTGATTAATTTCTCTTAATAATGCTTATGTTTGATGGATGATCTCTGATAAATTTTGATAGTTGTTATAGCCCCGAAAACCGTGTCTAAATTTTTATTGATTAGCGTAGTAAAATCCCCAAGTAGAGTACGGCTGCATATAGAAAATTGGAAATGAATTAGTCGTCCACTGGGTCGAAAAGTTATCGTGGAAACAGGATCAGACAGTCAACATACCACATGCAGAAAGCGCTTTAGCTCAGATATACATCAGGGTCAATAAAAAAAAATTGTAATAAAGAAGACATTCAGGGAAGACAGCTTTTTCTTCACCACCCATTTTTCCCCCCTTGGCTTAATGTGCTGTGCGTCACTTTAATATTTAAAGCAGAGATGATCCTGAGTGATAACTTACCTAAATAATAATAAGGTATAGGTTCAGTCACATTTTTGTCACTATATTTTTTGATGAGAATGTCTACTTCGCACAAGCTCATGACACTGATGTTTTGACCAGGACATCTGGAGCCTTCACATTTCTTCACAGTCTGGACGCTGACGAATCTCCCACGTGAAAATTTGGGACACACGAATCCGTTTGGCCCAGAAAAGAGTGCTCCTTTCCATTCACCACACAAAGAATTGTTGCTGAAGGATCCATTATCAATATCGAGGTTGCCCACACGTATCTGGACATTGTGAAGAAGCGCTGAAAATATTTTTACAACACAACGTAAAAAAATTCAAGCCATGTAAATTGTAGCACAAAAACGTAAAACAATACGAAACGTCACGCAATACAAAGTGTGATATGAAAACTTGGGGACTGGGTTGAAAATCTTGGGGTATTCTGTTGAAAATGTAGGGAAATTGCAATAATCAAAGGGGATGATCGAGTGACAAAATAGAGAAGTTGGGTTAAAAACGTTGGATAGCTAGTTTGAAAATTCGGGTATTGATTAAAAATAAGGAACTTGAAAAAATGGGGTTAGTATTTTAAAAATTAGAGATTTGTTGGATTGAAAAAAATAAGGGACTTTGGGTGTAATATTGGGTTGGGAATATTGGAGGGAAAGGGAGGTGTCACATGGAAAAATGGGGACAATCTGTCGAAGACTGGAGATTTGCTGGGTTAAAATCATGGGAACGTTCGTAGGAAAAAAGTTGAAATGGGTTGTAAAATAGGGATGTTCAGTTGAAAACATAGGGTTGGGGTGTCAGGTAAAAATTAAATGTATTATCCTGAAAAAATTGGGGTAGTCGGTTTATTGGTGATTTTTGTTGACTGAGAAATGGGGACGGTGGGTCGAAAAAGTGGGATTGCTGGTTTGAAAAAGTGGGATGTTGGTTTAAAAAAGTGAGACGTTGAGTTGAAATCTTGGGCATTTGTTCGAAAAATTAGGGATGTTGTGAACGACTATAGGGGTGACTGATTGAGAAAACAGTGAAGACTCTTGTATAGTTCTCTGTCAATGCATCGTTTCGGGCAAAACAAAATAACCTCATACTTTTTAATGACTTACTAACCATGTCGTTGTTTCGCTCACTCTAGTGGCGTTGATCCATGCTTCATATAATTCATTCGAACCCCAGAGCAACACAAAAATTGCTGCCTGATTATTACGACGCGAGCTAATTGCAGTTGTTGCTCACAATTCGTTATTAATTTCTTAGAATGTGTGCAGTATTATAAAGATTTACTATAGTCTGTTCCACATTATGCTTGCAAGAAACCGACTATATTGCGCGACGTTTCCCTTCACTACGAGTGCCAAAACACGTAAATATCCCACTCGTACACTATAACAGTAACTGTATAGAGTCTACAAGTGTGATATACACATGTTTTTGCACTCGCAGTGCAAGTAAATGTGACGTCATACAGTCATTTTCCTGCAAACATAATATGGAACAGACTATAGATGCCGACATCGTTTGCTTTACTCGCGCAGTCTAAATCCAGGATGCACGAAAACAAGGAGATGGTATATCTTTTTAAATGCTATAAGTAAAATTACATTAAAAAAAAAACATAATAATGTATTCTTTTTTAAATAGGTAAACCAAAAGTCATTTTAATTTAGTGTTTCGTAAGCAATTTTCAGTTTATTTCAGTTGTACGACAAAAAAATAAGCATTAAATGCTCAAGCATCTTGTAATAATTAATTTTTATGCATATTTTTTTTAACTTACTTATGTTGCCGCCAGCATTATGAAGGATAACTTTCCAAATATCGTATTCCTTCACGAGATCGACACGCCACCATGGCAGAGAAACTCCAACAAGAGCTGCGTAAAAAATTCGTCACTCTTGAGTCATACACACAATAGTTTTTATCTGAAAAGCCACTTGCCAAACATCATAAACTATATACTTACATTTATACGTTTTAAAATACATGCATTTTTTGCATTTACAATTTAAAATTCAAAATATTTGGGCATAATCACGAAATATTAGGCAGGTTCTTTTTCGAGTGTTACCCACAGAATAAGAGAAAATAAAAGCAATTAAATACAGTATAAATCAAAGACAAGCCACAAGTACACATGCAAATAACACAGAATCTGGAAGTCGCGAGCTAAATCAAGATCATTAATAATCAAGAGTCAACAGAAACTACACTGCAACATCGATTACAACGTCTGTTTGTCTCCGTATTTGACAACACCTATAACTGACGCTGCGTGTTAAAAAAAAAGAACATTTTGCCGGCCTATACTAAACCACCTGGGCTTCGGCATAAACTACTCAAAACCCCGCCTCACACCAGCACAGATCTTCACCTTCCTAGGAGCCTCGTTCAACCTTCACTCGGCAAGGATCGCTCCCTCTCCGGAACGAATAGAAAACCTCCTTCCCCACGTCCGTCACTTTCGGTCGAAAACAAGCTTCTCCCCGTGGGAACTGAACTCACTCATCGGGAAGATGGATGCAATGGCAAACCTCGTACCCTACGGCCGATCGATGGTAAGACCCCTCCACCACCACCGCATAGACAACCAAGCAATCAACCAAGACCGTCCCGACATGCAAGTCCCTCTCGGTCCCAACTTCCCCCTAGACTCTCTCCTGTGGTGGTCCGATGTCACCAACCTCACGAAGACACAACCTCTTCACGAACCACATCCCGAGCTACTCCTCTTCACGGACGCTTCGAAGACCAGCTGGGGGGCCCACCTCGGCACGAAAGAAACATCAGGCCTCTGGCCGTCAGCCTGCACGGACCACATCAACTCCCTCGAGCTCCGAGCAATTCTACTCGCCCTTCGGCACTTTCTCCCGGAGATCAAGAACAAGACGGTGCAAGTCCAGTCCGACAACACGTCCGCCCTTGCTTACATAAAGAAAGAAGGAGGAACAAAATCCAAATCTCTCCACCATTTAACATCGGAAATCTTCAACCTCTGCATCCCACACAACATCACACTCCTTCCTCTCCACATCCCAGGCAACAGGAATGTGATCGCAGACTCCCTGTCACGACAAAATCCTCCAAGATGGTCTTGTCTTTGTTCTGTACTAACGTGAGAGGGTCCGGGTTGTTGAGGGCCCAGTCGTCCAGATAGGCGTTGGCTTGGATTTCGTTTTGGTGTAGGTAGGCCAAAATTGGTTTGAGAATCGCGGTGAAAATCCGTGGTGCTGCATTTAGGCCGAAGGGAAGACAGCGGAATTCGTAGACCTTTTGGTTGTATATGAACCGAAAGAGGTGCGTGATTGCCGGGTGGAGTGGGACATGGAGGTAGGCGTCTTCCAGATCGATCGAGATTGTCCAGTCGTTTTGCTTGAACGAAAGACGGATGGATTCGAGAGTTTCCATTTTGAAGTGGTCGTTTGAAATGTATTTGTTGAGGGGTTTCATGTTGAAGATCAGACGGGAACCTCGTGATTTCTTTGGTCGGGTGAAAATGGAACTGTAGAAACCCAGGCCTGGCTTGTGGCATTCCTTGATTGCATCTTTCCGAAGGAGTTCTGAGACTTCGAACGAAAGTTGAGGTGTTGGCGGTGGGGAGAATTTCCAAGGTGGTGATGGGAGGAGCGGTGGTTTGGACAGAAAATCCGGACGAAAGCCGTGTTTGATAATGAAAAGGACTTCTGGATTCTTTGTTAGCTGTAGCCAGGCTGGGAGGAAGAGACGAAGTCTTCCGCCGACGGGAAGGCCGGATGGGTGGGAGGCGTCATAGTCGGTTCTTGCGAGAGTTGCCTTTCCCCGGTGACGAGTGGCAGCTGCGTCGGTCAGGAGTAGCGGCTCGCTTCTGGTTGCATTGACCGGGACGAGAGCGAGGCTGGTCGGCCCGAAAGGGCTGAAGGTTTCTCGGACGAGAGTCATTCTGGTGCGGGGCTGCGAGGGAGCCGGCGTCTTGGTCCAGATCTCTTGGGAAGGGCGGGGGTAAGGTTGCCTGTTCTTTAGAGCCGGACGAGAGATGGAAGAGGACGTTTTATATGGCTTGGGCTTCTTGGCGATGTCGAGGTGAGGGGCGAGTGTAGGGATGAGACCCCTGAAGAGTGTGTCCGATTCGTGGATAGGCTGGTTGCGGAGCCGATGCATCGTGGACACGTTGAGGTTGTTTGCGGACGAAAGTGCGATGTCCCGGAGGAGCAGCGTGTTGTTAAAAAGTGCTCTCGTGGCCCAGTCGATGGAGTGGTATGTGGCGAAGCTTGCCTTCTGAAAGAGCTGCATGACCAGGGATGAAAGCGTGCGTAGTTCTTCAGGGCTTGCGTCCGAGGAGAGTTTTTCGCACAGGGCGTTTACCGCAGTGTTGAGAACGTCGGCTTGTGAGGCGGCCCGGAGACTCAGACGGAGACATTTGTCGTTGTCGTATGGGACGAAAGTGGGGATATCAGCTTTCTTCGGGATGGAAAGAGCGGTGCCGAAATCCATCTTCACTTCACTGCATAGGAATTCGCATTCCGGGTAGGTTGCAAAGTTGTTCGGGTTCGTAGCACCGTCGGCCAGCGGATGAAAGAAGCTGCTTTCCTGGCCTGGTCTGGGTGGAGGTGGTTCCTTGTCGAAGACGAGTGGGTCGCCTTTGCCGAGTAGAGAGCCCTCGTTGCGGAGAAGGCAGGTGAGTAGCGTGGTGGATTGGCCGAGAAGATTGCGTGGCTTGTCGTCTTTGTCTCTCAGGGCGAAGCCGTAACCTGTTTTCAGCCCACGGTTGATGGCAGGAACGTCGGTCGTCTGCGTGGGCTTGAAAAGGAAGCAGTCCGGGATGGTTTCTTCAACCGTCTTGAGGAGTGCAGCAAGCGGGAAGACATGTTCTTCCGTGGCGTCGTCCGGGAAGTGGATCTTCCTGGCGGGCGTGGGGACGTCTGAAAGAGGAGCTTGCGTCCGAGGAGGGGAGGATGACTTGTGCCTCTTCGGGTCGGCAGGGGGCGGCGTTGAGCTGCGCTTGTCAGAGCCGTGGCTGGAAGAGACCCATGCTTGCGTCCGGGCGTGTCGAGCAGATGACGTGCAGGAGGGAGGCGGCATGGGGTTGTCTTGCATCACACAGACCGTTTCTTTGACGATGTGCCTGACTTCACTGCGGGAGACGCTTCGGCCAATCCGGGAGGAATTGGACGAGAGATCCAACGGAGTGTTGCGGGCTGGGGAGCGGGAAGCAGAAACACGTTGAATGGACTTCTTGGCCTCACGGTAGACATCCTTCGCCCGTAGGAGATCTTGTCGTAGAGCCGAAAGATCCATGGGTTCGGCCGGCGGGGTACGCTGGCCAGGTTGCAAGGGAGAATCCGAGATGGCGTTGACGCTTGCTAGAAGAGCTTCGGTGGCAGCGGGGATCGGGCCAGCGGCGGCGAGGTCGAGGGCGGAGATCCAGCGGTTGCCGATGGAGAAGCTAGAAGAATGCGGACGCAAGAGAGCATGAGAGGGATCGGTGAGTGAAGCGGGGGCTTCGGGTGCGGCGGCCATCATCGGGGTAGAATCCAGTTTTCCTGCGAAAGTGACGGGGAACAGCGGCGCGAGGTGGCGTGTAGACACCTCTGGAGGAAAATGAATGCCGATAGCGTGGCCGCTGTCGCTTTTATAAGGGAGGACTGCCGCGCGCATGCGCAGCAGAGGGCATGCAAGCAGGTGGCTACGCACCGGAAGAAGAAACCTCCAGGGGAACATCACATTCGAGGAATGTAATGCTAAATTATCAGGTTAAGATGTTTTGGCAACAAAGAAACTATAATTGACGTTGCGTGTTACAACACATACAGATTTTACGTTTTACAACACTTGGAATGCATAACTTAATTGTTATTAAATTAAAACCTCAAGCCTAATCACAGCACACACAAAAAAACAGATAAAAAACCAGGAGCTTTCGCCCAGTCTTACTAGGCATTCTCAACTGCTACCACATTCAAACTTGGCTCCTCCCACTGTTGCTAAGCAACAAAAAACCATGCAGAGCAGCTTCCCCAGAAGCCAAGCACCTCACACATACCAAAATCTCTTCACACCTGGTACAACACGGTCAAACAACCAGGCAACCAAATAAATAAAAATTCAAAAAATTAAATATTCCCAATAAACTAAATAATTAATTAATAAATAAATAAAACTTTATAACTAAATAAATAAATAAATAAATAAATAATACCTAACTGTTAAACTCACAAAGTGCAAAATAAACCAATAACAAATAAAATCATTAAATAAATTATCTAATAAATTTATCCTTATAAACCACATACAATAAAAATAAAAATTAAATAAAAATAAAAATAAAAATAAAAATAAAAATAAAAGTAAAAATAAAATAAAAATAAAAAATATGTAACAAGTACAATAAATATCTGTTTTTTGCTGTGATTAGGCTTGACGCTTTAATTTCATAATTTCACAGTGAGTGTGGTTATACCCTAATTGTGTCAACTCATCTAACTTTGCTTTGTTGTTGTGAAAAGTAGGTGGAAAGAGTCATAGCCGATTGTTCACCCTACATGCACATAGGCTAAGTGAGGATCATGAGTACAGAAGCTAACCGTATTGTCCGGCCAGACCTAATAAACGGTGATTTAAATACAGACAAATTAGTGTTAAAAACACCACTTTCAGACGCAACTGAGCATTTGTTTTGGGATTTGGATTGCTTGGGTGCTTTTTATTAATTCGTCCGTAACGTCAGAACATTTTTAAATGAATTAATGGGCACGCAAACATTTACTGATATTGTTGGTATAGCTAACTACACGACAGTAACAAACTTAGCCAATGAATTACTGAGCATTAATCTAATAGCCACACTAGAGGCTGCCATGGTTCAGCCATAGATTAAAAAGTCAGCTAAATATAGCATCTCACTTCTTTCAGTCCTCTGCAGGGCCCTAGCGGTATTTGCTGCTACTACTACTTCTTATAATCCTTTGCCTTCATGCTGCTTCGAACGCAAAGCATTATCAAAGGTATTAGTAGCTGCAACTACCGCTATGGCCCCGCGGAAGACTGGAAGAGGTGTGAGGCTGAATCTAGTCAACCTTCTAATCTGTGGTTCAGCTCACTGACACGATTAGTATATTGAATTTCCGTTTTTCACTCAAACTGCATGAACAACACTACTCAAAGCAATGCCAAAAAATTAAAAAGATTTTAGCAGAAACCAGTAACTGACTAAAGGCTGCAGTTTGGCTTCAATTTTAGCAGTAAAACTAAAAAGCTGCAATTTTGTTTGGATTATGGATCCCCTGGTAGGTCTAACTTTGGTGGTAAGGCATTCGTGACCCCAACCAAATTCCATCAACCTTCCTCTTCAGCCGAGCCGTCGTCTTCGTTGTATACTTTTAATCTCTTAAACTTTTGAACATTTTTGCTTTTAGTTTTAAAATAGGATGGCAGTTAGCAACCACCAGATCCTTGCCACTCCGGTTGCGTTTGCAACAAACTTATATTATTATTATTAACAAAAATCTACTGAATCATAAAATCCAGGCACAATTTTAGTTTACCAGTTTGGGTTTATTAACGTAGTTTAGTCGACAGTATTTTCATCCAAAGACTGAAAATCTTTTCAAAGTTGGACTACAAACATTATTTTAAACTTGCAATCATATTAAACGTATTTTGTTAAGCAAAACGTTTACGCTTAATTATAACTGTGACGTCATCCAATGTCTTGCTATGAATATGGGGTCGTTCAAGTATTACGTCATCAAAAATTTTCCGTTTTCAACCCCCTCCCCCCTCGTCATCGATCGTCATTAATTGCTCAACCCCCCTCCAGTATTACGTCATTTCTAACTTCACCCCTCCCCCAAGAGGGAGTGTTTTCTTTGCATTTCCCTGTGTTTTCTGAGGACCTTTTTTTTGCAGTTTTCCACTCTTTTACTGGGATAACGGTGCTTACGTCATCAACAGGGGGGGGGGGGGGGGGGGGGGGGGGGGGGGGGGGGGGGG
>JAHWFP010214747.1:85166-100899 GCA_023313725.1 Lithobius niger | reverse complement strand
TCATGCCGAGAGAATGTGGTATTTCAAAGTCTTATAGTGCAGCATGTGCTTAGTCTTTGAGAGGTTAGTGAAACCTAACTCGTTGATGGTGAGGGTTAGTAACCTTCTTTTACAGGTTATTAGCTTCACACCTTTACTATATGTTAACTGAAAGTCCTCGATTGCCCGGCAGTTTAAAAAAGAAAGTATAGACTTTGTGATTTTTATGTGCTACGGCACTACCGGGAAATCATTGTGTGATGTATGAATCGTCTCTGGCTATTCAGAGTCCACTCCTCATATCATGCCATTTCAGTTTCGTCTTCGTAATTATCAAGATTTCTATCCTTAAGCCTGTGTTCCGGCACCCAGTCGTACTCTCTACTCGGTAGAAACTCTCACATTACGCAACCATACAAGTCGTTGAAGTCCAAAAATATGATACAAGAATTCTTTTTATCAGGGTCGAAGGTAGACAGTATATATGGTTTGTTGGCTTTAGTGTATAATATAGATAAAAACGAGACACCACCTCTTCTGCCCTTTTTCACCATGCAGGTGAATATTAGTTAATGTGATACAACGACACTCCTGTCTTCTTGAGCACCCTCGTCCCAAGATAGAAACAGCATCGAAATGTAACGAGACGGGTATAATCCTTAACTAGCCAAACTCGTTGCTCTAAAAGTTGCTCTTAGAATGATAAGAACACTTAAGGGTTTATCGGTACCTTTTATACCCTTCGTTCGCTGAACTAAAATGTTTCCCCCAGTTTGTATCAATCACCGAGTGGCCAACCCACCAAACGAGCTGCCAATAATAAAAAAAGTTAACGCATCATCATAGCCTCCAAAAAAGACTCGGTTTTTGGATATATATGGTTCTGTAATAATTTTTCAGCCACTGTGAACAAATCTTGGGAGTAGAAATGTGGGGGAGGGGAGCTGAAAGCAAGGCTCGTCATGCTTTTCCACCAACCCACTTACGAGAAAGTTGCACAATCAGACACTCTTCCCCCTTCCCCACACTAGAAAAGACACTCGATAAAAATGCACATAGGGGTGAACTGCCCAACAGCAACACACATGCAAACAAAGCTCGTATAGGAGTAGGGTAAAAACACCAAACTGCATGGGTTTTCTGGAAGGTTGCTCATAAAGGGTTGCTTTGCGCCCTTTGATATTCTTAATCCTGACAATAATTGCAAACTACTAGCCTTCAATACTTAATCATGCAACACCTTTTTGCAAAAGTATTATTTAGGAACTCAAGGAAAAAATTTTAACACGGTAAAAGGTTACATATGTAAGAGATGGGTTGCTTCAAAGGTGGGTGACACAATTAGTAATTTTACCATGATGAATTGTAGTGTTCCACAAGGTTAAGCACTTGTGTCCTTGACCTTTTTAAGGTGATGTCGTAAGAGTTTTAAAAAATGGTTGTGTTTTCTTATATGTTGTTTATATTACATAATAATTTCCAGTGCAATGCAGAACAATTTACAAAGCGATTTAGACATTATCAGTAATTTGTTTATATCAATAAAGTATTCATTAGTAAAACTAGACACAACTTATTACAATACACAGCCCAAACAGAAAAGTTGAATAAAGTATTGGTATTCTTAATCATGACAATAATTGCAGCGGTATAAACTATTATCTATCATGAGCACAGATAGATGGGCAGCTTTCATTATCTATTACAACATCTAAATTGTTTCGAAGATAGTTATGTAATATAAATACGTATTTTTTACACAATTTTTTTTTAATTGTTTCTGCCAAATGTTACAAAATATCAAATGCTTTTTGATGATATGAGTCAGTTTATAGTCATTGAACCAAAAGTGGTTCACAAAATGTAAAAAAAAAAATTAAATGGTTACCTTATAATTTTCTTAAAGTTCAGGTAGTCAAAGAATCTGGTTTGTAGATAGTTATATGATTTGCTCTATAACTCTATATTCGTTATGTTAACAATTTACATTTTTTTCTAAATAACATTTAATGATTTCATTTTGCACTTTTCATTTTTCTAATACAGACTCCGAGGAATAACTATATATAAACAAAACAACATTAGAAAAGTAGTTTAATATTATTGTTATTCTTTAATATGTTTTTATCATTTGCATTACAGAAATGTTTGTCATGTGCTACGCCACACAGGTTATTTGAAGTAAATAAGTAAAGTTAAAATTACGTTATCTACATTTCCAGTAGACGACGAATGAGTTTTTAATAGTCAAATTAGTGCTATCATTAGGATATTAAGAGAGGTGATAATACTAAGTCTTTATTAGATTTAACCTATTTTAAGAAAAAAAATTAAAAAATAAAAATATTTATTTTGGTTGATTTCATCTTCTAAGGTAAGGAATAAAATTATATATATCGTTATCGTCGGAATCTGGATTAGAAAAATGAAAAGTGCAAAATGAAATCATTAAACGTTATTTAGAAAAAAATGTAAATTGTTTACATAACGAATCGTTTAGAATTTTTATATTTTAAAAAATAACTCCCTCCACGCTACAATGTATGCCCAAGCAAAAAGACAAAATAACAAACTCCAGCAACAAAAAGCGAACTTTATAAGGTTTCAGTGGGAACCATAATTAGGTGAGCAAAGCACAACCAAATTGTTAGCAACTTGGTTGACAAGCCAAGGGGTTGTGAAAACGAATTGCATTACCGACCAATCGGGGTTTATACAAAGCTTTTATATGGTTGCAAGTCTAGAGTGGAAAGGATTTAACCAATATCTGAAGTAAAGTACTAACGTCGTGGCAATTTGTTTAACGATGAAATTTTACATGGAAACCCGAGTTAAGTGAACAAAGCAAAACCAAGATGTTAAAGGCTGAGCCAACAAGCCAAATGGATGCTAGAATGAATTGCCTTGCCAACCTACGGTCATTTAAAGAAAGGACCTCTCAGGATGCAAGTCTACAGTGGAAGTGGTTAATGAATGTAAACAGTAATGCACTAACGTCGTGGCAATTTTTTGAACATGTAGTTAATTTCTCCCACACCATGACGTAAGCCTACGTATTTCATAACTTTTTTTTTTTACTAAACAACACCAAATGAGTAGGTTACATCTTGTTGTGAAGTACTACATCTACGGTTTAATGCCAGGATTAGCTGTAGGTTTGCCGCGCTCCCAGCCGAAGCCATGGCGCCACAATGCCAGGATTAGCGTGCAAAAGTTACACAATTGAAAAAAAAGTCATTCTTTATATCCAAGTTTTTAGTTGTGACATGCCTCTGAATGACCGACCCATAGATTCGTTTCGAGGCGATCATGTGAATGGAGCAAAGAGGTGATATAGCCATCGGCTCCAGGAAAGTGCTGATGCGTGATTGGAACTGTTTTTAGACAATGTCATAAAAACATTTCATGCGCTAAAAAAAAAAACATGTGCGCTCCTGAAAACCACTTATTTAATTTTTCGCGCCCTTATCTGCGTTGAATTTGAGTGTACCGGAACGAACAGTGCCACATCCTAGTACTCAATCAACATGAGAGAAATGGACAACTGTAGAGTCAGACTGGACAGGAATAGTCCTAGTCACATTTAGGGCACGTTTATGCAAAGACTAGAAACATAAATTTTCTTGCTCAACAGGTTGTACTTGGTTGATGCTAAATCTTCTAGCTGCTTCTCACGTTTACTGGAGTATGCGGCTTTTGGGTTGTATTTATGTAGTAACCATGGCTATGACAGAAGACACCGATTCTCTCCTCGTGCCTTGTGACACGAAGTATGATGCATGCGGCATGACACCGTCAATTTATGACAACAAGAAAACAATTTTACTGCAGTAAGAGACGGCGAACCGATTTTTTAATGCCAGTATTCGAGAGTTTGTTTTCATTCGATAACCCCGAAATGGACACCATATTGGATTTTGAATTCTCGCTGCAAACCGGTATTTATTCTATTGCCACTCATCACTCCCAGAATCTGTGTTTTTGTGGGAAATAGCAAATTTGAAAATAGCGAGAAAATACAACAACATTGTAGCAATGTTTAAAATTATGTCGTACTTCGTTCTTTATCCTTATTATTATTTATAATACATTTAATTAGTTATGTATTGCCGCATTCACTTAATAGAAACTGGAAACTAATCGTGAATAAATAATGGTTGAATAGCAAATAACGTTCAGCGGGTGAGAATGTCTCCTTGTGTAAATGCGCTCTAAGAGGTGCTACTGGAGCGTCACATGTTTCGCCATGATGCCACTAAGGAGTCTGGAGGAATGCTCTTAGCTCCTCAACTAGAGTCTGGGAAAGATCCTAACAGGATTTTGCTACTTTTGATATTCTACCGACTATCTAGCTTCGGAGTTAATTCTTTAAAACCTGTTTTCAAGGCATACATTTTTTTCGTATGATTATCGTAGTTTTAATAGACTGTTTTCCTTGGAATGGGGATAAAATTTCATGCGATGGGGAGTGAAAGTGTAGCCTGAGGGACTTGTACCTGAAGGCAATGGTCGCCACCCACCAGGATAGCAGTCCGAAGTGGGGAATTCGTTGTTCTTCATGAGCAGAAAGAAAATTACCCAGGGTGAACCAATGTGTGACAGATAAAAGAAGGCCAGTGCCATGGTGTAACAGCAATACGGTCAGTCCGAGCCTATTTTTTTTTTTACAAACTACATGATTCATGGAATAGTCCAAAAATTGTTGTATACATTTCTAAAATGATCCACACGTTTACATTATGTATTTTAATATTCTGCAGCAGTAATTGAACTCTTGAGAAATATTCAATCAATTTGTTTGTTGGATTTTTTTGCCTTTTTAGTTAGCTCACTGTCATTTTAAATATTGAACAATTCTGAATACAACGACTTTGATCGTTTGGTTCTAAACGGAAATATTAACCTTTATATTTGAAACACATGCTATGGAGAAAAAATGATACTTAGTGTGTTTCTATAATCTGAAAATGTGGTAAAAAGTTGCCCGACTGTTGAGCCTACCACCTGCTCTTCTACCATGCCCACGGGAAATTCGAACAAACGTTTTCAAGCGCATAACGACTTTGTGAACAACATCAACTACTGACAGAAGAGAAAAGCCAAGAGTTACACCCAGGAATCCCCCAATTTCGCAAAGAAATGCAACAAAGCTGTAATCATAGTTCTCAACATATCGCACAACAAGATTAGAATAATATACTACAGCAAATGACGAGAACGGCACTTCTGGTCCTTGTTCTTCGAAAAATGATGAGAACGAATAGAGTGTTGTCTTGCAGCGACGAACGCAATGACAGTCTTTCTTCCAGTCTGTGGTCATTGAAATTTCACGGTAAGCTTTGTGGCTTGCTTTGGCTGAAGGGATAGTTTTGCATTCAGGAAATATGGTTTTGATCCTGGTTGACATGTAGGGTAGGCTATAAAAAGAACACAAACTAGAAGAGTAATGCAATAAACGTAAAGGGTTACAACAAGTTCAGTTTAACTGATTACCAACTGGAGTAGACTGTGTAATGCTAAAAGTTAACAAAGAATGCTGTATGGGATCACACAATTGGCTTTTGCTTTCCTTGTTGCAACATTCGTATAGTTACATATATACCCGTTTTTTTTCATAAATCATCACAATCTTAAACATCAACAATTCGGCAACAGCGTATCAAAGACTTTTCATACATTGATCACCATCAAATATAACGTTACACCCCCCCCCCCCTCCTAGATTTATATCCATCATTGGCTGCCAATTTCTTCATATTTGCAATGGTCTGTATTACATATTCCTGTTACTGTTTTTTTTTATAGAAGTCGTAGAACTGCGGAAATCATTCAAGAACTATGAAGAATAGAAAGTGGAAATTCAAATAGGTATTGTATTGGTTGAATTTCTGCAGCAATGGTTGTCAATCCCTAATTGGAAGATGTAACATTTTAGGTATCATTAATAATGTGTCAAGTCTTTCAAATTCCTGGAATTATCCCCTTGAATAACGAACGGTATATTTTCTTTGTTTTTTTTTCTTTTTGGAAGTAAAAATGTTCAAATCCCCAAACCCTTTCCATAAATGTCTATGGGCTGCTATCCTTTAAACCAATTCAGTATACTTGTAAAAATGAATATGACGAAAATAGTGATACTACTGCACTTCACGCAGAACTGAAAGCAGCAACAAACTAGGGAGACGAAAGAAGGGAAACAACCCACTGGACGTTGTTTGGACAACTAATTGACAATTTTCCGTAGAATCTGGATGTGTAAGTGGGTCACGTGACTTACTATGCAGGAAGTGTGTGAGCGAAGAAAGGAATCAGAGGTAAGACATGGATTCAACAGATAACAGTTTTACAAATACGTATTCAGCCATTAGCTTGCCAAGCCAAAACAATACACAACCAAAATGTCAGTTAACATAACTTTACGTTTATTGAGCCAACAAGCCTATACACTTTGCGCTCACTCCTTAACACCTTACCCTAATTAATTATCTTACCGTAAACCAAACCAAACAATATGCCATTACTACTACAACTACAAACAACCTCTTTACCTGCCACTGCCAGCACCATATTGGGAGTGGGAACCTAGGAAGAGACTGGTGATGGCCTCATACAAAATGCTATGTAGATTACAAAACCCCAAGACCCAGTACAGCCAGCTCCGTCCTGGATACACAACCGGCGGAAAACCAAGGGCCACACAAGGAGGGTCCTTCACTACCAATGGCCCAAACTGCCAGTATTGGTCCCACTGGGGAACTCCAACAAAAAGCGCTGGATAGTCTCATCCACTACCCCATACCTGCAGCCAGCTGACCTAGCCCAGCCCAAACATGCTATGTTGGCTCCCAGTTAGACGTGACCCATGTGCAGATGAGAGGCCAGGCCAGCATCTCGTTGGGAAAGGCCATTCAGAAACCATGGAAGGACAGTGGAGGGGTGAACCCCGAACAACTAGCGTCCTGTGGTACCCAATTCTCAGTCGGTGCTCAACTCCTACCAAAGACCCTCTTACCACTGGACGTATATCCCTGGGCCAATGGAAAAGACAAGGCTCCCCCTTCCCCTCTAGACCCCTTTTCACAAGATCATCAGCCATTTTATTGCCAAACATCCCCATGTGACCACTCACCGACCAGATGGATGATCTTACACCTTGAAAGCCCACAGTGATGACTTTCCACCCAATCTCAAAGACGAGCAGATGCGTACACTGTAACCATCGAAAGTGTTCCCTAAGAAAACCGATGCCTGCCAAAGAGTCTGACATGATGCATAACTCCGGTAGGCAAAGGTCAACCACGACATCAAGAGCCACCAAGATTGCTACTAGCTCGCATAGAAATGCTAATGGGAGAGACACCAGAGAACTGTGATACTCGTGCCGGAGGCTTTGGATACATATCCCAACTGCAGCCCTAAAGCCATCCACCTGAAAGAGGCATCCACCTGACAGAGTGCATCCACCTGACAGAGTGCATCCTGCTATGGCAAAGGGCTCCAACAGAGCCGCAGTAGAGCCGCAACAGAGCTGCTAGGCCCTAGACACAGGGGGCCGAAAGGTGCACAAAGACTGGAGCCTGAAAGTCACCCAACCTCCTGCCCTACTGGAGAAGGGATGTCCTCGTCCCCAGAGAACCCAACATCACATGGGCAGCATGAAACAGTGCCATGTAATCATGAAGGATACGCACCAGTGGGTCTAACTGGCCCCTACCCACAGCCCGCAGCATACCCTCACTAAAATTTCCTTGGCACACATACAGACAAGGGATTCCAGGTCTCAATGTGCAGAGCATTGATAGGCGTTGATGGAAAACAACCTGATGTAATTGGAGTTCCTTGTTGAGCACCACCTGAATCCTTCCGATTGGTTCCCAAGAACCCAACGAAGATAGGAATGAAAAGCGGCACACGAGCGAAGGTACACTTGGTAGTAATAGTCAATAGTAATCCGCTTTGCCACTGATTTGTTGCTGAACAAGGACTAAACCCAAGCAGGCAGTGCCATTTCTCTTGACCACAGCCACCTCGTGCACCCAGCAGAGTTGCGGGTCGAGCCCAAAACTCAGATACCTCATTCCGTTGGTGGACATAACGACTGTGTCATTCACCATGATTGAACCACTGCAAGGTTTATCCCAACGACACACTATGAGCTCGGTCATTGCACAGAACAAATACAGGCTATGGGTTGCTAGAGCCCAAGACCAGTCCCCTATAGCGACCTCCAGTGTCGCAAGGACTTCCGAAATGTTCCTACTGGTGAGCCAGTCAGTCACATCATCAGATACACAACAACGCTGACTGACTGGCTACAACCCAACAGAACAGAGTTGATCGCAATCGCTAACAGACGTGGGCTCAAGCAAATACCCTGGGGCATAGCCCTACCAGCAAACCTGACACTCGACCAGGTATTGCTCACTGTGATAGAAAACCAACGTCTTTCCAACAGAGCAAATATAGCTGTCGTCAACTTCGAGCTGATCCAAAAACTCACGGATTACATGTCCAACCCACGCAATGTCCACCATATCGTAGGGTGTCTTAATACCCAGAAACACGGCCACCACAAAGCTATCGTTCAACCATGCCTCACAGATGCTGAACTCAAGAAACCACATTACATCTTCTGTGTTTCTGGAAACCAAACTGAGCGCTGTAAAGCCTTTTAGAACCTCAATCTGCCAGACAAGATTACATGCAAGTACCCTCTCGTACATCCTATGAGCCTGCGAGAGGAGGGTTACGGGCCTGTAGCTACTGACTGCTGACCAGACCTTCCCCTTACCCAAGGACAAGGGAACAGGTGGAAAACGAATATGGAACTGGATTCCCGTCAAACCAGCTCTAGAAAATTTTTAAGACCGCCTTACCATCTCTGTTCAGGTTCTGAAAAGTACCATACATATCCCCGTCAATCCCAGCAGCACAGTCCATACGTCAGGCGTCCAGCGCCACCGAGAGTTCAATGAACTAAACCGGGGCATCCGCCCCACTGTCACCATATTGCTACTCCACCCCCCACAGGGGCAGGGCCTTTTGGGGAATCATATGTCCTGGCCAAATTCATGTCAAAAGCTTCTGCTATCCGGGGACCCTGGAACACCTCCCCTGTCTGGTCAAAAACCCAAGCAACGATGGAGCGGGCATCCTGCAGGTGATCCAATAACCAAACCCCGGTCAATGGCGCCCCCGAGACACCCACTCACATAGCCTGATACCATACTGCACCTTCTCCCTACAGAGCAGGAACCTAGTTTCCCGAGCCACCCCTATGTACTCCCACCACCTTTGATCACGCTGAACTCGTAAAAAACTTTACCAGGATCAACACCTGTCACGATTGGCCTGATCACAAGCCCTTGTCGACCACACTGCAGTAACTCTTTCCCCACCTACTTGTTGGCGAAAACGCTTTCAGCTTCCTCCCCACAACACTCTTTCACTCAAGCACCAAAACCACCGTCAACTAACATGGGGAGAACGGGACGTGGAACTTGATCCAATATCCTCTCCAGCCTCTATTTCCAGGCCACAGGAAAATGGTCGCTTCCCCGCAGCTCAGTTGAGACCTCAAAGGAAAACTCCGGAGACAACCTGCTGGAACATATCCAAGATGGATTCCTGTATAACCCCTCCATAATTCCTGACGAATGTTGGTGTGCCATCCTGGACCACTGTCAGATCCAGTGCATCCAAAGAGCCATACATCATGTGGCCCCATGTGTCGCACTTCTTGCTGCCCTCCTCAAACTTCTGGTCTGTAACGAAACCCATATTTATTTCCTTTTCCTGCAAAAATCTCTTACCCATATGTCGAGCAGGAAGTGCTTAACCGATCGCGCCATTTGTCATAATTACGGGTCATAATCTTGCAAACGCGTTGGTATAGCGACAATGTGTTTGACAACTGGGAGTTTATTTGATGAAATACAAAGTGTTTCTAATGTTATTCATGATTTACTGTAAGGAGTATAAAATCTGTGTTTTTTTCATCTTAAAAATTTTGTTTATGACAATTTTTTTAATGCTAACTAATAGGTTTCTTATTTTCTTAATTTGAAGTGCGACTTGTGAGATAGTAGTCATGCGGAAATTCTTTGATTAGTCTATGCTACATAGTATCGCTGTATTATTTATCGCTCCAAGGAATATACTGTGTGACGTCATCGTTAAGTGTAATCAGTGGTACGATATCGGGACAAGGAGCATTGTATAGGCACTGCTTCATTTTGCTACATATTATACTGACTGTTCTATTTTTTTTGTGTGTAAACAAGACACTTCTACGTTTAGAAATATCAAATGAAAGCAACGAGTTCTTTAGCTTCGCTTGACCACTTTATACTCATAAAATCCCAAATATTTCTGCAACCAGTGGTGACTGTCAACAACAACTAAAAGGGTGTGACTAACACAACCACTGAGTAAAAACAGTCCTTTTTTTCTTGGAATTGGATTTCAAAATATAGTTCATTACATTCAAGTGAACTCTAATCCGTTTTTATCATACAGCTATGAGTATAAGGATACGAGCTCTAATGCTTTTTCTTAACGACGAAGCCGTTTTTTGTTCAATTAATTTGTTGGCTTTTTTTGCATCCTTTTTATTGTACTTGGTACAGTGTAGTCTTTCATGTGTACGGTATGTCCACTGTCCATTCATTTGTGTCTGCGAAAAAATGGAACATTACAAATGCACTGTTACGTTCAGGTTCCATTCAAGCTATGTCCCATGTTTTTTATTTGATGGCAACACACAAGCGTGTGTATAGATTTAGGGTGTGCCATGTCGATGGGATTATGGATTATTTTATCATGGCAAGCATTCACTGAAACAATTCAACTGGCTTCTCGAAGTCCGCATTGGAAACGTAAATAAGTCAGACAGTCATGTCGGCCGCCCAGTTTTGAGGCCGAAGATCTCAAAATTAATGACTTACCACCCTATGGCTTAAAATTTGAGGATTTAAGTAAAGACCAAGACCATTTTATTTTGGTTTTCCATAACCATTTAACCTTATCTCTGGGCATGGTTTTTCGAGCAGCGGCCTTACCCACAGGACGCTGATCGAAAAATCATGCTCTGGCTGACAATGTTAACTGGGACAAGATGCAACAACAATCATCGTAACACCTTGTTCGAGTGAACTCTAATTCGGTCTCGTGTGCCACGCCTATTGTTGCCCCATTCTTACAAATGATGCAGCACTGCATTCTGGAGCCGCTCCGCCTGCTTCTCCTCCTGTTCACCCTTGAAACAAGCGGTTACAGCGACTACGTAGCTGCAACTGGCCTTCTGCACTGTTCTGCCACTACCAATGGTGAGGTGCACATCTCTATCACGCATTGCAACAGCTATCTATAATCTAAAAACAGTAACCATCAGAATTGACGGTTCAAATGAGTTAGCTTTTAAGCTTATTATACATTTTAGGCGTAATTGTCAGCTTTTTAGGCCTAATTTTTACCTGCAACTTTCATTTCGTAAGTAGCATTTAACAGAGATTTGGATTATATAGTAAGCCTATTCATTTTTGCAACACGGTGCGCCTCCGGACACACAGTTACAGTGTTACAACGTAACGCTCAACGTAGCCTATATAGATCAGTCGTAGTAGGGAAGAGATGGGAGAGACGCTGTTGATGAAGCCAGCATCGACTTGACGTTGTCGTGGTAACGTGATTTTAGGCCTAATTTTCATTATTTAGGCCTAATTTTGTTAACTGCAGTTTTAATTTCGTAAGTAGCAGTTAGAACTAATGGAGAATTTGGTTCGATGGTAAGCCTTTTCATTCATGCAACAATGTGACAAGACTATTTTAAACAAAGCTAAAACGCTTTTGTTTTTACGGGTACGTGTTACCCTTAGGAATACGACGATCAAATATTATTTAATTTAGTTACGTCGAAGAAGAATTCCTTATTTACTTATGTAATCAAATCCACCTAAAAATTCACATGTCTTTCATGTGATCTTACAAATACAGATTTCAAATGTAAATTTGGTGGTGAATGTGCATCAAGAGTAGCTTACCTTTTGTTACCATGTGAAAATGGCTGGAGTGTGATCTGATGTTTTATGAACAACATTAAGCTAATTTGTTTTTTGTCGAAGGTGGGACAATGTTCCATATATTTACTTATTACAATATCATTGTTTGTATGTTCACTTGTCCCCAGCAACTTGATTTAAGTATTTACATATCTTGAGCGTCACCATTGTTTTTGTATCTTTTTTCTGGGCTTATTCTCATTTTTGGTACACAACCATTTGGCACTGTAGCGCAAAGTAAAGTACGTCTATTAGCTATAAGGACGTAACGATGTTTTTATTTGCCATGTTATTTAACTAACTTCTGACTCTGAATCTAACGTTGTAAACTGTGGTCGTCTCTATCTGGTACCGTTGCGAATTTGAAAAAAAGCAACGGACGAATAGACATACGGACGGACAGACAAATTCGTTGCAATAATCTTCTCAGCCAGTATGGCTCTACAGAAGACAAAAGTCTTTGGTAGCATGAACTCTAATAAGAATTGCCTGCCAGCCGTGCTAATACGCAAACCAAAGCCCTTTTTCTTCCGTCTACGTCTTGCAGTTGACGCTTGCTGATTGGCCCCATTGTTATTAATAACAATGTTTAAAACAATGTAAAACAATCAATTTGGTCGTTTAGAGTCCCTAACCCTTGAACCACTTGAACAATTAGAAGAGGCCTTATGAAAAGGACACATGCGAGAGCAATACCTGTAAAATGAGCTAAGAACCAGTTTTATTCACCGCATGAAAGAATTTATTTTCGTGATACAAGATATGGCGTTACTAGTAGACAGTAGTTTGTAGTTAGTAGTTTGCCAAATATCAACGTTATTCACGTCGTTTTTTCTACAAGAAAATGTTAAGCTGTGTCACTAACAGTAGATTTTTATGTTTTCAGGCGATCAAAGTCTCCCGACCAAACAAGTTTCAGCCTTTTCTCTAGCATGGTTATTTATCCTCAGATGGCTGAAAACAGCCAAACTGCCTTAGCAGTAAAGGTATGTTGTCGCCGTGCTCATATATATTTTATCTGGATGTTATCGTTTATCTTGGCGGGCGACACACTAGCGTGTGTCTTCACAAGTAATTAGCATGAAATCAACGATGCTGAGATACCTTTTTCGTATTAAAATCATTTATGCACAGCTCTAAAAGAGGACTTTCTGTTGTGTACTCGGTAAACCACCTCGATCTATGTCAATTTCCAAAGCTTTCTGTCACATTAATATTTAGTACTCAACCAAAAAAACCTTGGTTTAATGTCTCGGGTAAGAGAAGCAATAGCTGGCCTTCACTAATGTCCGATAATGTCATGGAATGGAATGGAATGGAATATGTTTTTGGGGCTGTGACCCAGAATCATGCACCCGCTCTAAACCTAGATACGAAACCAAAGGCTCAAACACAGAGAACAAGATATGCCAAAACTCACAACGCATACAAGAGAACAAAAACACTGCTTGCCAATATGCTACTCTTCACACTCTGTCTGTCAGCTTACCAGTACGGGGCTACACTACATAACAGCATAGTGAGGTCACACTACCAGACCTGAAACAGTGTGAAGAAGGGATGAGATGACGAGAATAAGTGCCCGTTTTAAACTTCTAAACCAGATGCATGCACAAAACGTACCACTGCTGACAACTTATGCAGAGACGCACGTCCTCCTGAAAGAGACAAGGGGCTAGAAACTGTAGGGTTAACATTCAAATGGGACCTCATGGCCGAGCGCTGTTGCCAGAAGACAGGACACAAAAACAAAAAAAATGTTCCGGGGTAAACTCGACTAGACAGGTTTGGCAAAGAGGAGAAGTGACCCACCAAAGACAAAACCGGTGCACCTGCAGAAGAGAGTGCCCCATACGTAAGCGCGAAAGAATCTCAGCTGCAGACACAGACATGGTATTTACAACCGATGTGTGGCTGCACACAACTCTTGACAATGTCATGACTTTGAACAACAACAATCAGGCGCCAACAATTAGATGCCGTAGAAAGACAACAATCTGATAAAGGTACTGTTAAGTGCTTTCCTTGTGAAATGAAGTGTGGGCTGATAACTGCACAAACAATCCAGCTTTTTAGGCCCAGCATTAATGTGGGATAGTGCGGTCGATTCATCCACAATCCTTTGCAGTATATCTAAGAAAGCGATTTAGTATCAAGCTGGTTATGTAACGCATTCATGACGAAAGCCTAAAGAAAAGTGGAAATGGACCTACCCATTAACGGCATTGAGTCGGTGGAAAAAAATAGTTGCGAAATTGCGCAAACGTACTAACCATGGCATTAACGAAATCCCGCAATGCCTACCGCAATTTTGCGAGGCGATGGCACCCGAGTTAATTTTTTCCTGGATAATTTCGATGATTAGTTTCCGATCTAGAGTAGGGAACATAGCTGTGATGTCGAATGATACGAGAATAAAGTTAAAAGGACATACCTTCTTACAATACTCCAGCATCCTGCACGAAATAGCTTTTACAACACCTGCATGGGTTAAAGTGAATTTAGCAAAACCGTTTCTCACGTAAGGAAAAATAAAAAATTAAAAAGAATGCCTTTGCAACATTTACATACGTTTGAAAAATTGTTGCAAAACTGACCTATACAGAAAAGCCAACCGGTAGGCATGTACCTTTAAGTGTTATAGCCGGATCAGGAAATTTTAGTTTAAGTAAGGTGACTAACGAGAGATAGTGAGTTGAGTACCATGTGTTTGTCTTGTGCTAACGTTTGAGCAACTAAGTGAGCAGGTGCGAGTAATGCGCCATAATGGGGTTTCTATCTGACGTAGTCATGAATGCGATCGATAACCGACTTGTTATTAACATTTCCTTCCATGGTTTATATAAAAGACTAGTTGCGCCCGTGCGCATGCTGTAAACGCCCCCCCCCCCTCATCTTCCTCCAGGTGTTTGGTCTTTGGGTTTAAATTTATTATACCGAAGACCGAACATGTGAATGGCTCCCACATAGGTTACGTCCCGTTTCGCCAAAAAGAAACAGATTAACAGCTTTTGCCTCAGGGGTCAGTCCCATTTCGCCAAATCCCGTTTCGCCAAATATCGTTCACGAAATTTTAGGCACACGAAATATTTAAAACATCTAAACACGAACATTTATAACATGATGATGGTCAGACATTTATAGACAAACACCCGTTTTTCGGAATTCCATTTTGTAAAATAATTTATGTCAAATTACGTCCTCGCTCGCGCTGCCGCGCTCGCTGCGGCTAAACACATAACATCACAAACCAGAACTAATCAAAAATTACTAACAATTAGGCACGCCTCTTTAACTTCTGCAATGTTACATTTTTAAAGAATATTTTGATTCTGAGAAACGGGATCCTGCAAAAGGGAATTCCCGTTTGGAAGAGATTAACCATCACGTGTTTAACTAACTTAAAAGAGAACCTTGGCATTGACGTAGTGACGACCAATCATTCTAAACAATATTTAAAGTACACGTTTTCCCGTCTGTATAGCCAGTTTCCAAAACACTAATAAATCAACTGGGCTGATTCTACCACTGCTTGCATCTGTTAAATGTTTGCCTTTTAAAGCCCCATTATACAAAAAAAAAAGGAATTAAATTTCGTGTACGTAAAATTTTGTCAAATTCGTTTTGGCGAAACGCGGCCCCCTCCCCCATACACGCTTGCCCGCCTCCCCCTCCCCGGAAACGTCGTCCCGTGA
>JAHWFP010214747.1:0-70166 GCA_023313725.1 Lithobius niger | reverse complement strand
AGCTGTAGCTGCCGCTCGCAGGTCTGCATGCGAGCCGCTCGAAAGCGCAGGCCGAAGTCATCGACAAACAATGACTGGGGAACAGCAGCTTGCTGAGCAATGGGGTTGATCCCAATAGCAAACAAGATGACACTAAGAACACCTCCTTGAGGCACACCATTCTCCAAGACAAACGGGCGGGAAAGAGCCGCCCCGACACGAACACGAAAAGAACGGCCTGAGAGGTAAGCGGAAAGCAACAGTGGCATCCGTCCCCTTAAGCCACAAGAAAAACAGCTGCTTGCAATATTGTTCTTAAAGGCTCGGCCTGTGCCCTCACCATGAGAGGCAAGGTGGAGTCTGACACCAACCATCTGTTGTTGGTTGGGATTTTAAAACCCGTTGACTGTAGTTCTTGGGCCACTTCCTTTGCTTCTGTTTTAAACCCCAATGGCTCGGTTTGTATTGTCGGGGACTAAAGCAACCCTAAGATGGAGTTAAAGTCCTTTCCTGTACAGCGGATAGAAGAGTTATCTAGCAAACATTTGGGTCGTAAGAAATTTCTACTCTTTGACTCATTTCCAATGGAGCTTGATAATGACTCCAAGCATGTGCTAACAGTACACACCTGCAGATCCCTATTTGTTTGGCAAAGCGTTGCCCTTGGCCTGGGTAGTGCTCCAGGACTGTTCCAGTAAAGTATGGAACAAGTCCTAGGTGGCATGCCAAGGTCGGACCATTTTTATGATGACAGTCTCATAGCAGGAATGGGAACAGAGCATCATGCTACATTATCGAAAGTGTGCTCTACATTGCAGGAAAATGGCGTAAAAGTATAAAAGGCTAAGTGTAAGATGAATAAATTTCTGTTGAAATATCGCATAGTTAATACTAAGAGTAAACTTTTTATTAAAACCAATCATTTCGTACTATATCTTAACAATTTTACATGAATGCTAAATTGGTATGACTAACTTGCTGGAGGAAATAAATGCAATAAGATTGGCACTGGAACCACAAAATGCAACTGAACTGATGTGTTATTTACGGTTTTTGAACCACTATTCCAAGTTTGTACCTCACTAGGCAACAATATTGGCTCCCCTGAATAAGCCTTTTAGTTCTAAACATCCCTGGCTCTGTACGGAACATTTTTCAGTGGTGGTGACCAATGCTCAAATCGCATATAAGTCCAAAGTTTTGGTTCACTACAACTACAAAGTAAAGGTTAATCTAGTTTGTAACGCATCTCATAAACCAACATGAAGTTGCCTATGGCCAGTTTGACCACCAATTGTTACTACCAATATCTCTGTGGTAGGTGTTTCATTCTGCAAATGGATAAAAACGCCTTACTCTGGGTATTCAGGAACGACATAAGCAACCCTGTGATGGTTGCCATGCGTATTCTGTGTTGGGCATCATTCCTAAGTGGCTACGACTTTCAGTTACAGCATATCAAGGGCAAGATGGATTTAACTCCTTACTTTTCGTCTAGAATGACTTTGCTATATGAATCACTGTACATGACATCGACAATTGAAGCGATTATGAATTTACAGACAATAATTGATTTCTTGCCTGTTCACTATGTGTTAGTATTTATCTTAAAGGAAAGTGTTTTGTCCAAGGTTTATCATCACACAAATGATGGCTGGCCCCACAGAATAGACGATCGCAAGCAGAAACTGTATTTTACTTGAGATGATGAACTATCATTGACCAGGCAAGCTGTTTTCTGGGGCCATAAGTTGGTTATTCTTGAGGTTTTATGACAGCTTGTTTTCACTGAGCTTTATTTAGGGAATCGCAGAATTGTAAGTATGACATCCGTGCACGTTCATGGGTTTGGTGGCCTGGAATTACCGTGACCTAGAAAAAATTGTTAAATTATGTGAACCCTGTCTATTAAATAGAGTTGGTATCATTGCTGGGGCAAAATAAGTTTGGAAGCAATCCACCACTGTTTGAAATCGGATTCTTATTGATTTTACCAGACCGTTCGATGGAAAAAGGTTCTGGTTGTCTTAGATGCTCAGTCCAAGTTTCCGTTTGTTCATATTGTGAAATCTACAACTAACATTAGTAGTAATAAAAAAAAAACCAGAGACCTCTTTGAAACATAATCCTATTGTAATAATGTAGTATCTGACAATATACCAAATATCGTTTCATTGGAATTTAAGCAGTATTTACGTGAATGTTGCATTCTACGTATCACAAACAGACCGTATTTTCCAATTTCGAATGGTGCAGTCGAGAAGTCTATTAATAACCAGAAATGTTCTGTAAAGCAAGTCTAACTTTGTTACTAAATCCTGAAACTGCTACCCTACACTTCTAGTGTACGTGTACCTTGTCACATACTACCACTTGCATACTGCCTTGTAAATTATTCTGAGGATGTAACATAGGCACGAAGCTATCTTTTGGTTCGAGGGCAACTTGCACTTTACCTGCAATCATTATCAGCTGTACCAACGTTGCCAAATGTATCAATTTCTTAATTCACAGGTTACTTCTGAGTTTCACTGTCCACCTATTTCGTCTCCCCATATCAGACACGTCTGCCAGAGTTTTGCAGCTACCCCCAATATATATAACCACCCTTCAATAGGAAATTGTGCTAGTAACACAATTTGTCCGTGAGACTGGCAGCATCAGTCAACCTAAATTTTCCAGGGATCTGTACCTAACCTATCATATGAGACGAGATCAGAAGCACCACATTGCCTAAATCTTTGAATACCGAGATTATTTGTGGGGAAGGATGATTTTTTTTTTGGGGGGGGGGTTATAGATGTCACATGTGTGAAACTTAAAATGTGTGATTAAGTAATGGATCTCAATATGGTTGTTGCCCCAGTTTCCCAATAAAGGTTTGAATCTAACTAGAGGAATTTGAATGGTACATACAAGACTTTGTTGTCCATAGTTATTGCTTGTAAATAGGTGTGCACTCATCCATCATGCTAACACACTATACAAATTAACTAAAGAGATAACGTCCACCATCGTACAGGGAAGAATAACTTCAACCATCGTTAATTGAATGGACCACTACCTGACGAGGGCATGAGACACACGCATCATTTTGGAATTTTCAAATGTACTTGAGTGTGCAATGTAAGCCCTCTGTACTGGCCCTCAGGCTATGGTTGCAGTGACGACGGTGCAGCTGTTCCAAAGTCAGAGATAAATGGAATCGGTTGGAATGTGCCTAGCAGTTGAGTTGTCTAATGTGCGTCGTTTATCTTCACCAAGGGAAATTGGCATTAGTTTCAGATCTGCAAATTCTGGATGCATTTTTTAATAGCTCGCATTGGCTTCCTGAAATATTTTGAATCCGACTTGAGCATGGCGAGTTCATTTCAAGTATTTATTAGTGTATATACACAGTAGAAGCGTATTTACTAGTCCATGGCTGCTGTGTTGTTAAACCTGTTACAAATTTAGTTTCATTTCGCTCGTTATACTTTCGCATATGAACCCTAGCAATAATGCAGTCTTAGACAGCCTTAAACCTAACTTGACCACAGAATTCTTCTTCGCCAGACCAGTAACGAATATAATAAGACGCTTGAGGGCCGATCTGGTCATGACATACCAAATTCTGCACTGTACCATGGACTATAATTACTCTGAGATGTTCCATCTCCGTAAGAGTTGTGCAACGAAAGGTCATCATTTTAAGTTAATTGTTGGAAAAGCTAAATCGGACTGTCGGAATTTTTTCTTCGGACAGCGAAGGGTTGCAGTATGGAACTCTCTCCCGTCACATTTGGTTAATGCCTGTTCAGTGTCTGTTTTCAGAAAGAATTTAAAATTGGTTGACCTATCTAGGTTTTTGAAACGTTATTGATTTTAAATGTATTTTACCTTTTTATTGTACATTCTTTTTTTTTTTAAATCTATATGCATTTTTGTTTTTACAAAGGACACAATTTTGCTACACCTGGTTATGGCACGTCCATGTTTCTGATAAAAGCCATCATTTTATGTAACATACAACTCCACGACTGGGTTCCTTTAGACCCGTAAATTTTTTATAGCTTCATTTTATTTTTATTGTAAATACGGCATTTTGTTTTCTCAAGCAGGTATATGTTTCTTTTTTCTTGTTGTGAAACCTTACTTTAAGCCAGGTGTCAGTGGCTGTCAAGCCCATCTCTGGACCCATTCGTTTTCTTTGCAAATAAAGTTATTATTATTATTAAATATGGTACTAAAACTATAATAGAAAAAACTTTTTTTAAATTTCATATTTGTAATAAAAATTACATCTCCTTGAATGTCACCATTTCTTTTTAAAACGTGTTTATCTGGAGCCTCATCATAGCAAGGACTAATTTTGGCGTCATACTTATTGAAACATCTAAATTCTACGTTATATTTACAATCATTATGACGCCTGCCTCCCATTCTAGGAATATTAGATTGACTATCATAATCCCAGTATTTTTCCTACTTTTTCTTTTACATCCACTTGTAATCACTATAGAATGCTCTCATGCACATTTTACTTGTAAACGCATACATTCAAACCAGGAGTAGTATACAGAAGAGCCCATAAGGCTTGACGGAGTTTCCATGATATTATTGTTACTGTTTCACTTCCTAGCATGGTTCGCAACCCCTTGAGCCAATTGTGGAACGACTGGTCACAACTATTTTTTAGGATAACCTACATTAAAAATACGAAGAGGAGGTTTTAACCTAATAGAAATTACAGTCGTGCTACAACTAGGCCAGGCATGCGTCACCAACAGGTAGAACAACAGATGGCTTCTTCAAGCAAAGGCCGACTGAGGGATAAATTATGTGTCTTGTCTCCTGACTCAACGTCAGTTCACGTGCGTGTTGTCAAATTAGACAGCTTTAGCCCTGCTTTGTTAAAACAGGATTCAGTCTATGTTGAAACAACTATCCTGGTTTGGGCAAATGAAACCAACAGCTTTATCCCTAGACGGCCTTGTGACAAGGGATGGAATGTAAAGTTATAGTTACAACATGGTCACTCTGATGTCTTGTGGACGTGAATGCATTGAAAAGCGCCTGTTTCAACTTACTGTGCTGTAATCCTTTCTGCATCCCAGAGTTTGCCTGTCTTCCATTGTAGCCGTTGCATGACCGGATGTAGAGCCGTGGAAAAAACGTTTACCTGAAGTAGAGACAAGAGATATTTATTACCATTAAAGTTTTTCAATTTCATTTTCCTTTCTTATGAAATGGGAGCACATTCTAGCAGCTTAAAAATATTAGTGCAAATTGCCACCACAAAATGATACTTAAACCCCACATAACATTTTCTTGCTGATAAGCAATATTTTATTTCAGCGGTTTCTCTTGGAAACTATATTATCGGAATCCTCGCCATGACGGCCAATTCAATTGTTTTGCAGATATAGTATATTCACGACCATTACAATTAGCTGAATAATTTCAAACCCTTTTTTACATGACTACTGCATCGTCAGTAAATAATTTTTATCTGTTAGGTTTCCATGGAGTATGTTAAATTTATTGATTATAAACTGGAAAATTAAACGTTTCTCATTGTTTTTTTCTTAATACTGATGAACATTAGAGCATTCCTTATGTTTTTCGACTGTATATTCTGCTGCATGCGGCAGTGTGCTGAAAAAAAGGAATCCATCGTCCCTCTGCATTTTTCGTCCAGCCCAAGGCCCTTGGGCATCGGGCTTGGTAGAACAGGGGCTTGGTAGAACAGGGTCTCTGTCCAGGATCTGTCACCAGCTGCAATGTCCCATTCATAAATTGGGAATCATGCATGCTGCTCCAAAGTTCCTTGTTTAGTAGGAATGGCATCGAATACACTATTTTCTTTGTGAACATGTGTTTGTGACCACCGTTCAGATTATCACATCAGCTTGTACTATCATTAAGCAAACCAACATGTCGTTCAATTTAGCTAAACACTTATTCGAAATTTTGTCTGAAAATACTGACAAAGCAAGAGCATGAATAGCCTTTTCGTGTAACGATAATGTCTGCCACACAGATTTCTTTCCTCTTCCAGAAAATGAAGACGGAGCATCACAACTGGCCATGGCATGGAACAGTAGCAGTATTTTTGTCACGTCTGATCGAGGGATATGCAATGGGAAGAAATGCTGTGCCAAAAGCGATAGTATAGATAAATTGGTGGAAAACAAGACCTTTTAAACAGTCCCCCTACTGCCCCCACTTTCCTTTCTGCAGATGGGGGCCTCCTCCTAATATTTTTGCGTTTTTTGTTAGAGTGTTGCTGTTTGTGGAAGGATTTTTCGGCGTATAAATTTCTCGTTATGTCCTTCTTCTTATTTGAATATTTTTGAAGGTTTATTTGTTTTCTAAAGTATTGTTGTTTGGGAGCATTTTTTAGAAGTTTTACAGATGACGGGTGTGACTTTCTATCGCGTGGACCATTTGATACAAACCCCTTGGAACGGATATAAAAGGTGTGGATAATTCTGTTGATCTTTATATCAGCCATGGCTGCCAAGTACGAGGTGTCTCGAGGTTCCAGTGCAAGAAATGCAAGGTAGAGTTTTTATCCTGAGAAGAGGTGGAAAGTTATTCGGAGAAGCCTTGCATGGTAAACTTTACGTGTCTCGATTGTGGAGGACTCGTTTCTTCCTACGATGAATTTTTGGCACACTACGACCGATGCGATGGAAAAATTATTACAACTAAAAAAAATCAAATTTGGTGGTATATATTACTACGAAGCCTGTTGAAAGTATTTCCCTGATTTGGAACGAGCTACGGTTCACACCAGGATTCCACATTCGTCTCTTCCAAAGAAAGAAGAGACGGTTTCAGAAGAATAAAAAAAAAAAGGACCGACGATGATGGACGAAGAAAAAAAACGAGAGCTTCCAATGTCTGACAATGAGATTTTTTTATGTCAGTACTGCGAAAAGACAATTCAGGAACCACAGATATAAACGGAGGTACGAAAGGCGTCACGAAGGAAAATGTAATGTAACCTGCGAGAATCGTGTGGTGAGACTTACTCGGACAGTCTCGCGTATAAAACAGTACAAGTGTGGAGGGGCTGTAAAACAATGTGGAAAGGAAATTGGAGTCTTCAAAAAAAAAAAGACTTAAATTGTCTTTTCCTAAACTCAAGCTCTGGTTAAAGAAAGGAATAAATTCACGAATACCAGCTAATTTCAACCTCGTAGCCAACAAGGTCAGACCTCTAGTCGTGCCTATAATAGAGGATACCAGAATCGACTGGGCCTTGTCCGACATACGATACCGAACTCGAGTTGAACAACAGTGGTTCAGTTTGGATTTAGGAGAGTTTGATCTAGTGCGCGATGCTTTCAACAGATGCTTTTTCACTTTCAAGGGATTTTACGCAGGATGAAATGCACTACGAGCCTTTGATTTTGTTGGAAAAAGCGACGGATAATACGGAAACTATTAAAGCTTATTTTAACTCCAACTTGGTCAAGGTGTGGAGCAAGGAGGTTCTTTCTGAAATGTCGAACAAGATTTTCATAGTATTGGGCAGTTTTCCATAGAAGGAAGTGGATGGGTTGTCAAGCAATGCGTGTGCACCAAACTATGCGGTGGAATTTTTAGACCTTTTGCAGGGAAAGGTTACGTAGCACTCCCCAACAACCTCTAACTAGGTCCCGATATACTGGTCAATGCACGTAGTGAAGATGATAGATGTTTTCTGTGGTCCGTGTTGGCTAGTATACACCCCATTCCATCTTCACAACATGATTGGGATACAAAACATTACCTGTCTCATGTGCACGAGTCAGTTGTAGGTGTGTTGGAACCCGTTCCTTTATCCAAAATTCCTTTATCCATTTCGGTATCTGTCTTTGGTTTCGAGGATGGCGAGCCTTGCGTTTATGGCGTGAGTTCCTTAGTTGAAAGTAAGCATCACGTTTACTTGCTTCTTTTCAGCGGACAGTACATGACGATAAAAGACTTCGACAAATTCATCGCGAGTTTCAAACCCAACTAGCACTGGAAGCATTTTTGCAGGCATTGCTTACACGGTTTTCGAAATCGTTTCAGGTAAGCAAACTACCACCTTCCTTCTTGCGAGGGAGTTCCGTTTCAAAAGACCTCATTGCCCGACAATGATGTTATCCAGTTTAAAAAATTACAAGGACGAGCTTAAAAGGTTGTACATAGCTTATGTGGAATTTGAAGCGGCGCTGCACCCAGTCTCCAGTTGTGACGGAAACGATACATACACCAGAGTTAACCACACACACCAAGCTTTCAGTTTTGCCTACGTGATTGTTGACCACTTAGGTGGAGTATTTTCCAAAATGATGTACAGAGGAGTAGACTGCTTGCAAGTTTTCTTCGAATTTATATTAGAGGAGCAAAGAAAGATCGTGGCTTACTTGGATTCCCACAAGCAACAAATGAAACGTTTAACCAAGGCACAGTGGTTGCTGTACAAATAAGCTGCGGAGTGCCATATCTGGAAACAAGGAGCATTTACCCCTCCCCAAGACAAATTTAATGGGTTTACAAACGTACGAGACCACGACCACATCACCGGTGAATTTAGAGGTGCTGTGCACAGCAAGTGTAACTTTGCTTGCACTTTGAACAAAAACATAGTGGTTGTTATGCATAATTTCGAAAAATACGAGTCATTTCGTCGTGAAGGCTTTGAATTCATTTAAGATTTGAAGGCTCTGCATAATCTCAGGATCATCGCTAAGAACAAGCAAAGCATCAGCAGCATGAAATTAGGCGGATTTACTTTCATAGATAGTCTAGCGTTTATGATGGCATCGTTGGAAACTCTAGCTTTGAACTTAAACTTAAATAGCTTTAGCATCATGGACAAGCTTTTCGAAGGTGAATCCGTGGAACTCGTACAAGGCCTTCAGTAAAAAGGTGTGTTTATCTATGAATACCTGACAAATGTGGAAGTGTTTGAGGAGAAGTGTTTACCTCCCATGTCGGCATTTGCCTCGTTGTTGAAAGGAGCGATCTGCTTCAAATCTTATTAACACGCGATGAAGATTAAGGATTTAAGGCAAATGCAAAACGTTTGAAGATTACCACGACTTGTATTTGTGGACGAATGTCGAGCTTTTAGCCGATGTCTTTGAAAACTTAGTGCGACGAGTTTGGCTAGATGGATTGGACCCCTCTCATTAACATTTCTACACCCTCCCTATCTTGGAACGTGGCGCTCAATAGGACGGAAGTGTCTTTCTATCTCTTCACTAACATTGACATGCATCTTATGGTGGAAAAGGGTATAAGAGGTGGTATCTCGTTTATAGCTAGAAGATACGGTAAAGCCAACAACCAGTATATACCATCTACCTTCGACCCTGATAAAAAGAATTCCTACATCATATTTTTGGACTTCAACAACTTGTACTGTTGTGTTATGTGCGAGTATCTTCCAACTGGAGAGTACGAATGGGTGCCGGAAGACAGCTCAAGGATATAAATCTCAATAACTACGGAAATGAGAGTGGTACAGGGCTGATATTGGAATTGGACTTTGAATACCCGGAGATGGTTCATGCATCGCACAATGATTTCCCGCTAGCCCCAGAGCACACAAAAATCATAAAGTCTATAGTTTCTCCTTTCAACTGACGTGCAATAGAGGACTTGTGGATAACCTACAGCAAAGGCCTAAAGCTAACCACTAATCTTTTCTCTAAGAAAAAGTACGTGGTGCACTATTGGAATTCGAAATACTACCTTTCCCTCGGCATGGTTCTTAAGAAAATACACAGAGCGATCAGTTTTAACCAAGTGCCTTGGCTGAAACCTTACATTTAGTTTAATAACGAAAAACGGCAAGCGGCTGCTAACAATTTTAACAAAAACCTCTACAAACTGCAAGATAATTCGATTTTCGGCAAGACGATAGAGAACAAGCGCAAGAGAAACAACGTCTTGATAGCAACCAAGAAAGAGAAAGCCATCAAGTACGTGTCTCATCCCTGCACCATGTTTTCACTTCTCTAAGCGAGGATTTGGTAATTTTTACAAAGACGCCCGTAAACATCATCCTGAACAAGCACATCGTGGTTGGTTTTAGCGTCTCGGAATTGTCAAAGTCTCTAGTTTACTGGTTTCACTACGACCACATGATAAAAAAGTACAGACCGAAGAGATGTAAACACCTAGTTACGAATACAGATAGTCTGTGTTATTCGATCAAAATGGACGATATTTACAAAGATATGGAAGAGAATGCATCATTGTTCGATACATCGGACTATACAAAAGATAATTTGCTACAATCCAATATCAACAAAAAAGTATTGGGGAAGGTGAAAGACAAGAGCGCGGGGTGCCCAATTTCCGAGTTTGTAGGTTTAAAGTTGAAGCTCTACAGCATTTTACAATCGGATGGGAAGAACAAAATGGCTTGCAAAGGCATTAAGAAAACAGCACAAGTGGTGCACGAACTGTACAAGAATGAGCTGTTAAATAATAGCGTAGTGAGAACTCTGGGGCTTACATTCGTTCAGAGGCGCATGAACTAAAAACTGTCACCATCAACAAGTTGACTTTCAATCCCTACGACGACAAGTGATGGGTATGCGACGATACAGTCGGTACTCTAGCTTATGGGCACGTGAATTCATCTTAACCTATCTATATTATCCGTCCAGCTGTTGTACTTGGAGTCATAGCCTTCCATTTAACGAAATAAAGCATTTTTCCTTCTTTTCCCTTCTTTTTACGTAATACTTGCTCCACTAGAAATAAATCTGGAACTTTGGGTTTTTTGAATTTCCTGTTCATAGAAACCTCCAAGCACCGGATCACCCGACTAGTCCTTCAAAAGATTCGTAACTGGTTGGGTTTTTTTAACTTTACGGATTGTGAATACTTCGTTGGTACAATTTTTCAAATATCGTTTATCAAAAATTGTTAACCTTAGAAATCCTGACTTTATTTCTTACGGTGAACTTGGGTTTCTTTAGCAGTTGTTTAGGGCTAGTTCGTCTCAGCAACGATTCTTGACGTCTGGTTACTTCCTTAGGTTTCAGTTTCGTGGTGGAATGAACCATGTCATTGTATTGCAACCCAACTTGTTAATAATGTGTATCCACTTGTAATTCACCAGCCTGGTGAATTTTTTCCACAATCGAGTTTTCAGCGTTCTGTTGAAGCGTTCAACCACGCTCGCTTTCTTCTCAGAGTACGTAGAGTACGTGTCGATGTTTTGACTTTTGTACAAATCCATCTGACAATTAGTTGTTTTGTAAATATAAGCAAAAGTAAATACCTCATCCAGAAGAAAAATCGTATGGGTTAATCTTTCTATTTCGACCAACGTACGTACAATGTAAAACAAACCGATCGGTTAGTTTTTCCTGGTACACCTCAGGCTTTCATTCGAGATCACGTTTGTTGACGAGAATGCTGGCACTATCTGCTAGTAAAATTGCCTAAATTTTCTGCTAACAGACTTTACTCTTCGCCCTAGCACCGTTTCGCATCACAAATCCATGGGGGAACATGTATAACCTTCTCAAAAATTATTCAAAAAAGACGTAAAACCCCTCACTTCCGCGGACCACGACCGCGCCTGCAGTCGTGGTCCGGAAGTCGGTAAACGGAAAACCTGGACTAAAACAAAGCCAACAAGTGAAATACAACAAACTGTTATTTTTATTATGTTGAGTTTCGTGTGCTTTTGTTGTCACTGTCAGTTAGTTTAGATTAGTTAGACTAGGTTAGGTAGGTTAGGCAACTGAGTGAATAGCATAATTTTGGAACATTAATTCAGAAAAAAAATTCCATAAACTTTTAGTGATGTGCAAAATTAGGTTTTCTCCCCTGAGAAAGTAGCCGGAAGCACCAGAGGCTGTTAGTTACTTTTCGAGGTCACTGGCACTCAAGGGCTTCCGGAACTTTCACTTGTAGGTCGCTTGTGAACAAATAGGCCGATGACCGACCCAATTCCTGGTAGGGAAACCCTAAAAAATATTCAAATAAGAAGGTCACAACGAGAAACTTACACGCCGAAAAAATTAGGAGGAGGCCCCCATCTGCAGAAAGGAAGGAGGGGGCAGCAAGGGGAACTGGGGACTGTTCAAAAGGTATTGTTTTCCACCAATTTATCTACTACTAGCGATCCATAGCTGAGTCTGGCAGTCTGAGGACATATGATGCTGCAAGCACTACAAAGTCCATGTGAGCTGTACAAATCAAGGAAAAACTTAGACCAGTAAGCAGTGTATATTGGATACGGAGCATTATCTGTGTATTATGGTTGCATGGAGTGAGATAAGAAATGTCATAGTTACCAGACTTACTGAAAATGGTGCAGCTGTATATGTGTTGATCACATATTTATTATCGATGATGTGAACCACCTGTGGTACTTTATTTTGTCAGAAAATGACGTAGTTTGCTTTGTTTTCCGCCGCACGCAGGCATCCAGCCCAATCCCTATGGATTTGCTGGATCCATCAATCCTGGTACCTGAACCTCTTTTAAATCTTTCAGTCACTGTGTATCAAGAAGATGTGTTACAATGTCTCCACCCAACTCTGTTCCTTCAACTTCTGGAATTTTATATCAGAGGTGATAGTGTTTCAATACTGTCAGTATGGTTTGACCTCGAACCTGTAAATACGGACCCATTCTACAAAGCTGTAGCCAGGCTTTTTTGTTAACACTAAAGTTTTTGTACCCTGAAAATAATGTAGTTTCGCACAGTCAGTTTTGTATGGTTTTTGAGGGGGAGGGGGGAATGGGGAGCATTACATTATGGCAATCAAAAAAAGATCCATTTCTCCTAAAACCTCAACGTATAGGCCAACGTTTTCCTCATGTAGTGATTACAAAGAAATAAATAAGAGGTTCCTTTCGAAGTGTATTGTGCTAAAACATAAAGTGAGGACACTTACGCTCTTTAGTCACATCATGGTTCAAAGTTCTGTATTTCATTGTCTGTATTCTCTTCATATTACTAGTAATCTTTTAAGTGTTAAAAGTATCAAGTGTAGGCAGTAACCTGATAAAAACGTCTTGTTTTTGTTTCAGAAAGGCTTCTGCAGTACCAAAAGTTGTAATGTTGGCTTTCTTTAAGCCTGTAGGCCACCAAAAATCTATAAGCCAATTACAAGGACACATGAAAATTAACGAGTCTATACTGATTCAACCAAAAAAATTAACAAACTTGTTTTCACCAGAAGCATCTGATCCCCTCAACCAGATCTGCTTGAAGTAGCAAATAAGGGTTAGTCATCCACTTGTTCTAGATTTTAAGAATTTGTAAGGCTTTTAAGACTCTACTGTCATAGTGTGGGACATCTACTGCAACAGTGTGTGCTTCATCCAGAACCAATGGCATTTGTATATGGTGTACCAGGTGATGGCTTGGAAAGAGATATGAGATTTGAGTGATATGCAGCCAACGAAAATAATAAACAATTTAGGACCCAATTCAGAATGATTATTCTTATGTTTTGCAACATGATCTAACTGTTCGTTGTCAATGTAGTACTAGTTTAATAAGTATTTTAGGAGTTACAAGGTTTATGTCTACCTTTGGAGCATATGGAAGAAATATACTGCACATCTACTGCTGTGAGGTAAATTTTTGGAAGCCAGTGTGAATGTAAGTCGGCGACATGTTTCGATCTTCTGTTCAAATAACTTGGAGGCAAAGGCACTATCGGATCGATTATGCTTTGCGCATTGTGATCCAGATCCACACAAAGCACATTTATTTATTTTTATTCTTGTATGAGGTGTTCATGGTCATCACCAAGACGTTAATGAAAGGGTTGGTGAGGTAACAGCAATGAATAGCACCAATGTATTGGACATATCAAGAGTCCCTTCAATAACACCATTACAGCGGTCTTGTTACATAGATGATGACCTTCTAGTTTCAAACCTGATGAGTATGAGGAGGATGGATAAAACAAAAATAGAGATGCTTACCCCGTTTGCTGGTTTGATATAGAGCGTAAGACATATAAGACACAATAACTGTGTTAAACTTCTTAACATTCAGTAAAGAGAAATACTCACCAACTTTGAACTGAGTACAATTTCCATCAGGTAATAATACAGTTATGTTGGGAGCATTGACAATTTTAATCTGCTCGACCTTCATCATCTAATTTTTAAAAAACCAGAACTGTTAGAATGTGTACTTTTAATGAATCAATTTTCATTTTAACCGAAAAATAATAGAATTAGAGGCAACGCGCACACACAACTTTGTCAGTTGATATGTCTTTCACTTACCTGATCAGTTATCCTCAGGCCCGCTTAAATGCAATACAATCTACAACAAAACCGTTAAATTTAAACAAAGCTACTGCCCAGCACGGTTGCTAAATTCTGCTGCCGAAAATCCAAAACTTACAATGAAAGGTGGGCAGGCCGTAGTATCTACCACAGCAGTTGCTTGTACAATAAAAATATGAAGAGAAAATTTCCCTAATAAACCTTGATAAATAAATAAATAAAAAAAAAATAGGACCATTACTGTAACTGGCAAAAAATTACAGAAAATCCAACTTAAGTGATTTTAAAGGATCGAACTAATCTGTCAACCAACTCCACATGAATGCAGGTTCAAAAACCGACTAATAAATCAATACTCAATAAAGACTAACAAATTCCGAGTAGTCAATTTAATTTACACATGTAGCAACCCTTTCCAAAACTAGATATAATCCACCATTCCAAACCTTCTAGTCCCTGCAAAGCTACATTTCCATTCACGGCGTTTCTTTCCTACTCAAGGCTCAAAACTTCATTAACGCTTCTTTTCTACCAATCTCCCACACCGTTTTCAAACAATCCTACATCATCCCATCTTATTCAAGCTGTAACTCAGCTATATGTTCTGCCAATGAATTGTTATCTTTCAATCTCCTCACGTCATCTTTGTGTTTCACAATCATTTTGTATGCAGTAAGCCATTTCCCCAATATAAACCTTGTTACAATCATTGCTTTTTATACAGTACACAAGCCCCTTGCTCACTCGCTTAATCTTTGATTTTATTAATGTTAAACAACTACCAATTTTATACTGCCGTTTATGGTAAGATTGGTTGTAATTTAAAAGATTAATTCAAGGGAAGAGCTTCCTTTTTATTTCGGTATAATACAGAAGTTGGTAGTGGTTTACAATTGAAGAACACAGGGCTAAATGGCTTGTGTGTTGTCTAAAGTGATGATTACAAGGTTTATATCGGGGAATCTGCTTGCTAGATAGAAAAGAGAATTCCTTAGAAAAAGTTGACATGAGGAGAGGGAAAGATATTCTTGTAGTTTAGTTGGGATGATATAGGATTGCTTGAAAATGGTGTTGGAGATTATTGGATAAACGAAAGTTGTGGATAGTCTGTTGATTTATAAGTTGGAAAGTAACACCCTGAACGGAAATATAGGTTTACCGGGACTTGAAGGTTGCAGTAAGTTCAGGAATTGTGGCTTGTTGTTGTAGTTAGAAACAGCTTGCTACGTATGTAGATTTTATTAACTACTGGCTATTATTTTGTCATTTTTTTTATTGATTATTTATTTCTTGATTTAGAAATCGGTTTTTGGAAATTGTATTTATCTGCAATTGTCTGACAGATCTGTTGGATGGCTAGTTGGTAGAGTTTCTTAGGTTCACATAATTGATTTATTACTTACCTACAATAAACACTATGGTAGAGACTATGGCTTGTTCGTGTTTCATTTCAAGCTTTATCAGTTTTTTTCTATTCAACAGAGGATAGAAGGTGTTCGCTGCAGCAACTTTGTTGGAATGCAATAGTTTGGTGGAGTATGTTGTGCCGCAGAGAAAATGAAGATGTCACACAGGTGAGTGAAAGCTTATAACGAAAAGAAAGGTACTTTACACCCAAAACGGCTATGTTATCATATCCGGCAATAGTCGCGTGTATGTTCGACTGAAGTCCTCCCGCCAGCAAAACACTAAAACAATTAAAATCTCCACTCCTATTCAATATTTGTCAATCAAACTTGGCCAGATAGTAGACAGGTGTGAAAGGTAAATTATACCAAAAAATGATGGAATTCTGTGCAAAGGTAAAGGTAGAGTACCACACGTAAATTTGAAAACTGTTCAGTTCTAGTTGGTCTTCTGCTTCTTGATCTGCCGCCGTTTCAGGAAAATCATTGCACTTACCTAAAATCAGTAATATGATCTAAGCCAAAAAATGTCCTGGTTCTTCATTCTCAAAGAGATAATTTTTTTCAATTGGTCGAGCCATTACGAAGTTACAGGACACAAAACAATCAGTTTTATTGCTTGACATTGTTTTAACCGTTGTAATTAGAGAACAAATTGCCATTCAGCAAACGCCAGGTCCATTCTCGTGCATGCGTTATTTCTTTGCAAAATAGTTGATTGTTGATGGGTAAAATGAAATAATGGCTTTTGCTAAGGCGCTCAAATAAAGAAAGAAACAAAGAAATAATCCGTCTTTCAACTAAATGCATATAGTTTTAAACCAAAACTAAGCTACATTGTAACTAGCGGCTAGAAATGATAGAATGGCTTATCTATTTCGTAGATGCAGGCTTTCAGTGCTGACCTGAATTGTTTCCAAGTAGAGAGCAACAATCACTTCATGCATGCGCATTCACACCTTTCCAAATAAAAAAAAATTACTGCTAACAATTATTCACCTGCACCAAGTTAGGCAACAAACATCACATCAATTCAATTGCAGAGGACAGAAACCATAGTAGCGTGATGCCACAACTATAAAAAAGGGACACGTATTTCAAACCAAAATATCAAGTGTGCCGTAAAAAAGGGTTATATGATAAGTTTTACTTTACTTGTTACACGGATAAAAATTGATTATTTTTAATAGAAATCACCAAATGTACAATTGAGAAATTTGCATCTCTTTAATTTAATTAGGTTTGCATAGTTACTCGTTAACTAATAAAGAATGATGATTATTTTCAACACAGCTAGCGTTTTCTCAACGTACAGAAAACAACATTAAAAATTGTTGCAATCTTTTTAGTTAATGTCTCCCCAAGAATCAAACCATAAAGTGCACCAACTGGCGCTAAAAGGGTGTTGAATACCAAGTTTCATTGTTTTCTGTCCCATAAATTATATTATATGAGCAGAATTATTCAGTATTCAGTAGTAGTAAACAGTAGTCAGTGTATTTTAGTAGTCAGTAGTCAGCTGAAATCAACGACCTTCACACACTTTTATCACATTGATACAGTTTATGCACTTGATTCAAATACAACTATTGCTTGTTGGGGAAAAAAGTACCTATTTTCAGCAATTTTCAAGTTGTTTCGCTGCAGAGGTATTTATCCTCACCATCGTCAAATACTCTCAGCTCTGGTTTCTGTTAAAGTACCAAAGTTAGTGGCTGCCACACAACAATAAAGGAATTGAACAACGACTTTCTTTCGAAAATATTTATTGGGAGCCGTGGCCCAAAGCCGTACACCCGATTAACTCTATGTGTACAGTCAGAGGCATTCCCAATGTCCCATTCGCTGCCCGAAGCTTCCCTACTTGGCCAAGCTTCCCTGCTCGACAGGTTATTCTATGCCAACAAAGTAGGAGGGCAGAGGTGCAGTGCAAAGTGATGGATTGCTGGAATATTATTTACTTTAGTTGCTTTTTGTGGGATAGGATGTGACTGGCAATGTGAATTGAGCTAGCAATAACGTATAAAGTCATTGCAGACCAAAGGTATAGTTTTAAATTGTGGCCTCTTCCCCAGACCCATAAAAAACTCACTATTCGGGGAGGGGGCCTGAAGACGTAAATAATTTTAAACAATTTTTTTTACAAACTAGTTGTACTAATGGGAGAGCTTGTTTGTGGTTGGAGTTTTTTTTCTAACTAACTATTAGTGCTATGGAGAGAGCTCATTTATGTTCGGAAGCTTTTTATTTTCACAAACTAGTCTTACTATGAGGACAGGCCCTTTGCTGGTGTAGGTTTTTTTTTGACAAATTAGTCTCACAATGGGAACAGCCCCTTAGCGAACGGAGGTTTTTTTTTTACAAATTAGTCTCACAGTGGGAACAGCTCCTTTGCGGGCGGAGGTTTTTTTCTCCTCAAGCTAGTTGCACTATGGGGAGAGCCCATTTACGGTCGGAGGCTTTTTTTTTACAAACTAGTCGTACTAGGGAGAACCCCTTCATAGTTGTAGGGTTTTTTAACCCTCAGTGAGTAACCCCCACCAGATGAGGCCGAGAATAATTTCCCTCTCTACTTTCCTCCTCCCTTACTACCAGTGCAGGCAAACAAAATAATGGCGGTGCATATGGTTAGCAAACAAAAGGTAAACAGGGAAGCAGTATGGTCTGAAATGACATTCCGTAAGATATTTTTAGATTTTTAACTCCTACTTATAGTGTTGAACATGACGCTTATAGATTTTATCTCCCACCCGGCTTGCCCATGTTTACCTTATATGGCTTTAAGGACCCCTCGCACACTAGTCGGCCAGGCCGTACTGCCAGTGGTCGTAGTGGCCCAAAAAACATGGTGACGTGCGGCCGCCACGTCCGTTTTCCCTTGATTATTCTCGATCACGTGTTGAAAATTGAACACGGAGAAAGCATTGTCACCCTGCGGTCGCCTGCGCGCCGCCCGGGATCCTAGTGAGTACTGTGACTGACTGGCCTTGGCGGCCAAATGCGCAGTGCTACATATACCGTAAGCATTCTCATTGGCCGCAGCGACTGGTCGCGTGGCTTGGCTGTCTAGTGCATGGGAGCCCCAAGCCAGAAAGTAATACGCTTGCAGGGTGCTTTGGTTCCGTTTTTCTGACTGTTGCTTTCCCGGAGTAAAAGAACAATTGAGAACAATTGGAGAACTATGAGTGGTTCGCGTAACTGCAGATGATGCGCTGAAATAAATAAATAAAAAACCCGCACGAACCCAATAAACACTGCCCCGTAACATTTTTCCGTGCTAACCTAGTTTCTCCTTACTCAGATTTGCATGCAAAGGAAGAACTTGCAAGAAAAAAACAAACCCAAGGTTGTTTTTATTAATAAAGTGGTTAAAACTAAAAATATATCTGGATCGAATACTAAAAACTTTTACACCCAGATGGTTAAAAGAAAGATGACAGTAAGGAGGAGTGGTGATGGATTGGGGGAAGGGGGAGGTTTCTATGACAATCGTATTCCTTCTGGTTTACTCGTTATAACTAATACAGCAGCCCACCCAAGTCGAAAGGGTGCCAGATCTTGGCCTCGCCACTGCCTGCCTAGAATAAGTGCCAGAGCACCGCTACTGTTCGCTCCTGCACGATTACGTTACTGCTTACTACAGTCCTGAAGTATAGCTGTGCACATGTTTCTTGCAGTTGTATATTGGTTGTAACCATGTTTCAAATAATTGGCAATTGCAATTTTTTTCATTTATTTTTCTTAATCAATTCTAGAGCGTACTGTATAGCATAGAATGTGTGAAAGTATGAATAAAAATGAAGTTGATTATTTCCCACGTGAAAGAAATCGTATTTAAAAAAGTTTAATATTTCGACCAGTCACTAATGGTTTAATCTAGTAACCAGTGGTGTATTCGTGCAGGAGGGGCGCTTCCAGTTCTTCCCTGACGGAGCTGCGCTTCATGCTTATTCTTGACTGGAACTGGCTCATGCTGTGTTAATTTTTTTTTTATTCTGTTTTCAGAACTGCTACAGCGTCTATATGTTATACAAACTACTGTCATAATAATGTCATCATTTGTTCTCTAATGTTTCTGCTCCACTTTATACCTCCTCTTTTTTTTTCGCATCTTAAGAAAATATGTTTGACTAAATGTAGTAAACTAATTATACAAGGAAACCAACAGTAAAATGGAACCGAGCACCTTTAGGCGTATTACTTTCCGACTGAAATCTGTATAAGGCAACGTGGGCAGGCGGGGTTGGAGATAAAATCCATTAGCTTCTTGCTCAATACTTTATGTAGGAATTAAAAACCTAAAAATATGTTAATATGTAAAGATTACTGTTTGGGAACTGTCACATGTCCCATTTTGTTTACTAATCATAGCTCCAGCACTTCATTTTGCCACTAGATGGGGAAAGAGGATTGTCCTGGCCTCACTGGCGGGAGCCTTGTCTCTACATAGTAAGGGTAAAAATAAGGAAAGCCCTCGACCGTGAGGGTGCCCTCATAGTGCGACTGGTACTGAAAAAAAGTCAAAATCATTAAAGTTTTAAAGGCTACCAACAATGAGTTTACTGGTTTGGGGAAGAGGGCGTCAGTTACGCTGGGTCTTCAGTAACTCTATACGTTATTGCTAGGTAGTCACGTCCTATCCCACAAGGGAACAACTAACGTAAATAATATGTCAACACTCATCACTTCGCACTGCAGCGCTCCCTTCCTACTTGGTTGACATAGAACAACCTGTCGAGCAGGGAAGCTTGGCCAAGCAGGGAAACATCGGGCAGCGAATGTGACATTGGGAATGCATCTGACTGTACATCACCTCCTGCACACTCACCGTACACCGTCATCATACACGTTTAAATGAACACTTTCTTAAAATGAACTCTGACAATAGAACTTAAAAATATTCGATTTTTATCTGTATATATTTTAACAAGTTAAGTGAGTTAAGTTAAGCCTTTTTTTTACAGTACACTTGACGTTTTTGTGTGCAATATTAACTCTAAATTTGAATTTAAAGGGTGTTTAAATGGACTAATAAAAAGGTAGGGGTTTCAATAATTGAGTCATTCTTCCAAATAACTTAAGTTTGCGAAAAGCAAATGCCAGTAATGAGTCTGAGGAAAATCAACAGAGGAATCCACAAAGTTGGTTTATTAATATAATATATAATATAATATATAATATTTGGACGAAAACCGTATTCATCTAAATGCTCATCTTACTGTCCTTATTGTCCTATAAATACTCATCAGTATCTTTAATGAGAATTATAAATGTCAGAGTTCACTGGGTACGTTATGAATTGCAAGAATACCGGTACAAATTATTTCTGTAGGGATGCAAAAATGGTTTCGTACTATAGACGCAAGACAGTATTTTCTGTGAAGTTTCTGATAATTAAATTAGAGTAAGTACAGAAGATTAATATTGTGAGCAGTAGTAGAAAATGACGCAAGAAGCCTACTGACAGGGCCAGAAATCGCCGCAAGCAAGAACACAACACCGGCTATTAAATTTACAGCACTTGTAATTTATGTGTCGTGATCACAAACCTAAACAAGCAAAACAATCCCTGGAAAAGGGAAAGCAGTTTACACAGCACCAGTGTGGCGCCATTTAAAAAAATGTCCAAAACACCCACTTAGTGTAAGGCTTCCACCAAAGAATTACCAATACCACATAAAGGATAATGAAAAAGTACAGTTAATAATTTTGCTTCTCCAAGTGGTCATTAGTTTATTTTGTGACCTTTAAAGATCGACCATTTGGTTCGGCTTATGGTTGGAAATCCAATTTTATGACTGACAAAAGAATGAAATAAAAATACTTCCTTGTTGTGTATGAAGATGTGGATTCTGAGCGAACACACGGTAATTTTATGCATTTCATGTACAGACGGCCTATATCGTGTAAACTCTACGTAGTAAGGCTAGACATCTAGACTCTTGGACAACATGCAGCACATTGATGTACACATTTTCCCTAGCTATCATCTTTTCTGTACCCTTCAGGGAGGAAGTCAAAATTTATGGACCGTTGATGTTGGTAATTTCCAGTACAGATTAGCCCAGACCAAATTTATTCAGTAGTGTAGTATGCTATTATCTCGATTCCAGTCTCAACTTAAGGAGCAGCATGGTAATGAATATTTTCTCCATGGTTGCTCAATAATTGTGTGGTAACGCTAATCAGGGAAAATTACTTAGGCATAAGATTCTCTTCCTTTCCCTATTTTTTCGTCACTTTTGTTTTCGCTTATTTCTGGAAAACGTACTTTGACAATATGAGGTCAAATGTATGTAAATTAAAAAGTAATTAATGTGTTCCTCCCCATGACAGATGATTTTATTACATTCACTTGAACATGTGAAGTGCTGCAAACTGATGAAAATGTCGTAAATGTTACGTGTGGGATACATGAAAGTAGTGAGAGGTGTGTATTTAACTGCAAACCCAGGTATTCCAAGACAAGACAACACATCAACATGTCATCAAGAATGTGTAAATGGTTATCAATTTTACTGATGCTGTGAGAATATTGTTAAACAAATACGGACACAAATAGTTTATATGTAGGAATAACAACTGAAAACCTTTTATCTTTAATTCGGAAAGTTCATTAATAATTTTGTGCTAATATTAGAGTACCAAAGAAAGTATTTGTTTGGACAGTAAACTGTGCGTGCTTAATGAGCCTTACCTTGAGAAACTTTTCTAAGTCGATAAAATGTTCAAAGTTTGAAGAGCGCATCCACAAGTTCGACACGTTGTAGCCCATTCTATCCAGGATGTCTAATAATTCGAAATTCTGTAAGGGACAACCCTTCTGTGGCACCTTCCGTCTCTTCGACAGCTTCATCTTTTCGATTCCAAACTTCTTACTGTCACCACAAACTGTGATAAGTGGATATTCAAGGGGATTCTGTTCTGTTGCTTCCACCGATATTCTTGTGGGGTATGAGAGAAAATACTCGACCCGAATGACAATGAACCAGCAACTGAAGATTGAACATAATGCAAAAATAAAACCTTTGAACAAATGTTTTGTATTAATATAGGCTTTATATTGTTTCCTTGCTTGTCTGTATGAGTCAGTAGTTTTACTGATCTTAATTGCAGCCTGGACAACCCTTCGATAAATAGGATCAGTCAGTAAATACTTCTTTTTGTTGGTAATCAGTCGAATTGTTGTGTATATCATTCGCACTAATGACAGGATAGATAAACCTAAATTTAGGCCTAAATTCCCTCCAATTTCGCATAAAAGAGACGTAACGTCATATATCAGTCGCCCCTCATAATGGATTATGAATTCTTCAATGGATCGTAAAGTTAGTACAGTGTCATGAGGATCTTTTCCTGCTACTTGATAATGTACAACGAATTTTGAAACATGGCATCGACGAGTACATTTGCAGTAAGTAATGGAATCTGTTTCTAGGCGCATCTGAAAGGCGTTTGAGTAGTTACCCGCCGCTCCCTTTCCTGAACATTCTGGCACGTTCATTTCTGGTGGAAAGAAAGGAAACCTGCCAAAAAATACAGTACAATAATACATTTGAAGACCTGTTGATTTCCTGAGGGACGGTTTTATAGTTTTAGCCAACGATATGTAGTCTAGGTCAATTTTTTTCAAATTATTCTTTATCAAACAAATCCACTTCGAAGCTAGTGGATAAACAATGTACAATAACTCAACCAACATACACTAAACTGGCCAAATCCACACCAACTGTACGCACGAAGAGTTTAATTCATGTTCAAAGGGAAGAAATAAAGGTTCAAAGAGGGAAAAAATGATTTAACAACTATAAAAGCTTTTATTTATCTCTGTGCAGCTACACAAATAAACGATAAAGTCGGTTAACATAATAAATAAAACTGTTAAGTAGTATTTAGCTAATCTTTAATAAATTTATTGTTAGTCATTGTGGGTAAGAATAAATCTTTTGGTTGGATTAGTTTACGGACCTTTTACTTCCCTCACCAGATTTATTTTTATATTTAATTTATTTTTAGCAGGTGTCTTTTGCTGGTTTTTTTTAACTGCCTCACAGGTTTATATATAGCGAGAAAATTTGATTAGTACATGTAGTAATGGTTCTAGGTAATACTCAATTCCTGAAACAAAACCTACCTAGAAAAATCTCCCAGACAAAATCTCCCTAGAAAAAGTCTTCCCTAGGTAAAATTCTCCTCAGCAATTAAAAACTAAAAAATGGTTTGTCACGTCAAAAAAAAAAGTTACCTAATCTAACCTATATAAAAACGACAAAATCTAACCGTAACTAACTTGTATGTAAACACATCACTATGCATTAAACATGGAATACAAAAGAATACCTATAATTCGAAGTTTCAAACGTTGGCTTCATTATTCAAAGCAATACAAAAAAACAGACAATGGCAAACGCCCAACAGCCTAAGGAGCCATCTTGGAAGAGGGTAAACCAGGAATTGTGGGATGGTTGAAAAATGGTTGGGTGGGAGGGAATGACAGAAAAACATTTAGTGGTATATACAACTGGAAAAAGAAAATACGTTGGAGAGAAGATGTTTTGAAAGGGGAGGGGTTTGAAAATAATCGAAAAAGGAAAACGAAAAAATAGGAAATCAGCTCTTATCAACTAGATGAAGAGAATTATCAAAGGCTTTTAACTGGAACTGTAACTAATAAAATCTGTTCAACTGGATCAGTTACTCCAGTAACTTGTTAACTGGAGCATCACATCCAGTTGAATTTGATCCAGCACCCCAGCAGATGTTATCAACTGGATAGTAGCAAATGTCAAAGACATCTCACTGGACCAGTAACCACCAGCTATATGTATTCTACTGGACTAGTAACACCAGGAATTGTTTCATCATCATGTGAACTGGCTAACTGGACCAACACAACCAGTAGAGTATTCTTCAACTGAACCAATAGTACATGTTATCAACTAGACCAGTAGCAACTGTCAAGGGTATTTAACTGGACCAGTAATCGACAGTAAAATAGGTTCAACTGGCCAGTAACTCCAGTAGGGAATGGTTCTTTGATTGACGTCTATATAACTGAACCAGCACAACCAATAGACTTTGTTTTTCTGGATCAATACCTCCTGGCTCTTCTCAATTGGATCAGTAATAACCGTCAATGGCTTTTAATGGACCAGTAACCAAAAGAAGAAACTGTTCGACTGGTCCAGTAACTCCAGTTAAGAATATTTTGTCACCTGGTAAACTGGTTACCTGGAACAGGGGGGAGGGGGGCGGGGAGATGAGGCTTAATGGCGCGTCGACAGCTTGGTCATTAGCGCCAACCTCAGTCACAGTGCAGTGGTCCGGGTTGCCACTGCACCACACATTACAGAGATATTATTCAGTAGCAACAGTCGAGGGCATTAAACTGGAGCAGTAACGCACGGTAGATGCTGTTTAACTGGACCTGGAACGGTAAAGCCCAAGAATTCGAAACTGAAACTAATACTGACACGCAAATATAAAATCGTATTTTTGTTTTTATTGTATGAGAATAGTTTTCAACCACTATAGGTTTACTTAGAATATCACGGTATTTTTGTTATTTTGTTACACAATATGTTATTTCTAACGTAACTGGAAGAACACGGATTGAAGGCAGGGACGTACATTTTGAAGGTTAATGAATAGTAACACAATGTTTATAGTTAATTTTTTCGTTTATCACTACTAACGATTGCATATTACTTTAAACATGATTATATAAACTTTGAAACGTTTAGGAAGTTTTAAGCATTTTTAGAGAGCTACTACATTAAATTTGCTTTAAGTTTGAATAGATTAATTTCCAGATTGAACGAGGGTAAACGAGCCTAGCCAATCAGCGTTAAAGTGAGAACAAGCTCGGACGAACAGTAATTTCTCTTTCTTGCTCACCAGCTAATGATGCAGACAGATCTACTAGCATTCAACCAATTTTTAAGGACAGTGTGGGCATACCAGTGACTAATACACCGTGTCGTAACCAACAACGATGCAGATCCGTAAAGAACTTTAAACGTTTGCTCAACTGTCAACAATAATCATGACCTATCCACATGCCTGAGTCAGTAGTGAACAAGTATGAATAAGTATGGGAAACGATTTTTCTGGGTTTATTAATGTTTGTTTGGTTAAGACAAAGACGATGTGGATCAATTATTAGGATGTATTAGCTTAGCTTGCACCCAGGAATTTTCTAGAAGTTAGCAAACATTTCGTAAAAAATTTCGAAACATAAACTCGATAGTTTTGAAGATGGAAATTTATGAATACTGTTAGAATGCTGTAAAGCGTAGGAGAAAAATCAGGGCTTGGTGAACAAGCAAAGTTATCGTTTTGAGTAATTTTAATTGGTGGAGATGTAACTAGGAATGAACGGTGAAATTTAAACGGTGCAATGCATAAATTTAACATTTGTATAATTTGTATAAATTTTACATTTGTATTTGTATACACCTGTTGTGTTTTTAAATAAAGTATCCATATTTCATGTTTTAAAAGGTGCCACAATGTATCTTTATTTCGAGCGGTTCGTACATTTTAAACTCATCGATTAACTCAAAGTAGGCTATAGGCCTAAACGTTGCTGTTGTGGGAGAGACAAGTTGGCTGATATTAATCGAGAGCAATTAATTACTACTTGATCCTGACACATTAACAAAACGGATTTATGGCTCATATTACGTAAGCTTTTAGAAAAAAATAAGTTTAATCAGTTATGAGTTTTAGTTTTTTTTATCCATTTTAAATTGCAACTCGCATGGTAACTTGCCTCGATCAATCATTCACGCTTGGATTTCGTAATTAAGAGGGTCAGTCAGCACTAGCCAACACCTGATGAATTTTAAAGATTAATTATTAAATTAGACACCATCACAACTGGTGGAATACGTGAGAACGTGTGAATTCGAACCTGATTAGCTCACAATGATGAAACTCACATAACTCCATTAGAGAATGTTTCATCAACTGGGTAATTGGACCAGTGCACCAAGTAGTTTTTTTTAATGGATTAATACCGCTAGTAGCTCTTTTCAGCTACACCAGAACAAACAACATCAAAGGGCAATTAATTAAACCAGTAACTAACAGTTGAATCTGATCAGTTGGAACAGCAACATGTACGTACAGTCTTCGAAACTGAACCCTGCAGGATATAACACTCAAAATGCAAAAAAAATGTTCAAATAATGCCTATCTACCCACACTTACAAGCAAACATAAAAACGCTTAAAATGTCTAAAAATACTGAAAATTCATAAAGGACAAACTGCTTAATGCTTAAAATGCTAAAAACGATTAAAATCTTTAAAAAAAGCTTAAATACTTAAAGTAATTAATGTTTAAATACTTAAATACTTAAATATTTAAAGTAATGTTTAAAATGCTTAAAAACGAAAATTCACTCCATCATGTTTGTTTGGACAATGTCAAAGCAACACCAAATTAAAATTTCAGCAAAAATTTGGAAAGATTCAATGCTTGTAGTCTGGTCTTGAGTCATAACATTAACAATATCACCAGGCAATATATTCCAAACATTGACCACTGTATTACTACAAAAAAATGTTCGACAATCAAGTCTCATCTTCCACACAATTAATTAGGACTATATATGACTATATAGGACTACAGGACTATATAGGACTACAGGACTATATAGGACTAATTATATAGTAGGACCCTAGTTCTACTATATAAACCGCACTCAGAGATAAATCGCACCCAGAAAAAAGTTAGTACAAAACAAAAAGAATGCAAGCTAATATCTTGTGTAATTTCCTGTGCAATATCCTCTATATGTTTTTATTGGAACTATGAAATATTATTCAGCAATTGCTATAAAAGCATTTTGTGTTAGTGCAGGTCTTCATTCATTTGAAGCCAAGTTCTTTTGCAAAATCTATTTATTTCTTGGAGTGTGTTATGAATGTATGAAGTGTTATGAATGCATGAGTGCCAGTTGACCCAAAACTTAAGTTACATTGTATTTAGAGATACGAGTGTTATGAATACATGTTATGAACGGATCATCACACAACATACCGGAAGGATTTATTTGCCATTAAACTATGTTGAATGAAAAGCAATTGATAAAGGTTTTGAAAGGAAATTGTCGACCACAGGTGGTAGCTAATATAATCACTTGGCTAACAAAAGTTACATACTACCGTTTGTTAATGTCAACCTTCAATCATCTTTTATGCTACCTTCATTTCTACCAACTTATCATTGTTTATCTTGTTACCCCACCAAAGGAATAACTTTCTTCACATATTCCAAACATGTGCACAAGATTCACCACGCATACGCAGATTCACTTAAACTGAAGTTTCGTGTTAATGTGTTTTCGACTCGTGGATTTTGCTATAAAAATCTGTGTGGATTTGGGAAAAAATGCCATTTTGTGTTCGTCTCAGGTCGGCGGCTAACCTACTGCGTTTTACTGCCTTCGTAGCTGATTGGGTCTGATAACAGGAAAAAATTGAATTTCGCCATCGGTAAACGTGGATTTCATATGAAGTTACTAAATTTAGCACAGAACTTAAACCTGTTAGGGTTTAAAATTTGTTTTTAATTATTTTGGTTAGAACTGCATTGTGATCTCTTAAGTCTGAAAAATGGTTGATTTTGTTTGGCTTGACAATTTAATTTTTAATTTAATTTTTTAATTTTTAATTTTTTTATAAAAATGTAAATTTATGCTTACAAACCATTTAACTAGCAAAATTGCTAAAATCTGAAAAAGTTAAGGTATTTTTTTTAGGCACATCAGATAAAAAAAAAAACACAGCGCCCAATGAATTAAGTTGTGTTAGGGCACGCTTACGCAAGGACTCACCTTCTCTGCATTTTCGTTGCCTAGTGCTTGTGAGTTGGCACGAATTTGTGTACAACCAGTGTTAGGAAGTACCCGAATCGTAGTTTTTTACCCTGTCTTTGTTGTTAAATTAAGGAGTACAACAGAGACAGTTACATGTTGCTATTTTGATGAACAATGAGTTGATGAACTATTGTTGTATTTCGAATCGTGTTATGAACCGTGTTATGTTTTGCATTCTTGGCCAGGAAAAAATACATGTTTTTTTTTAGTTAGCATGTGCCAATATCGCTGGACACTTGGGACTGTGTTTTCGAGCCAGTGAGTTCGCCAAATACTCGTATTTGGGTGGGCCTTCATGAAGAAACGCTGTTTAAAGGTAAGAAATCAATGTTGTTGTTTCTGAACTGACCTTCCTTTACCTGTCTAATGATTGTAATTTTGGTTGCAGGGTGTCGGTGTTCTGCTAAGACTCTTGATTAAAATCAAATCAAATCAAATCTGTTGCCAGATATAGATTTCCGTAACAAATCTCATCCAAATAACAGATGGTTTTTTCTGAATAATCATTTTTTTTGCTGTTTTTTTTGCTAATTTTGTTGTTGTTGTTTTGTGAAATGATTATATTTCATAAATGACTGAGTGTTTGTTCAGAAAATAGATGTAGGGGGGGGGATGATGGATGTAGGTTACATCATTTGAATGTACTGGTTATGCCTAACCATGGTCAGGGCCTACTGTTTAATTTCGTTTTTGTATTCATAAAAAATAGAGGGTTGTGCTGCATTAAAATATTCCTGGAGTAACAGAAACTAGTGTGTGTTAAAGTGGCACTATCACCGATTGAAAACAGTTTGCATATACCCTGGTGCTATCTAGCAGCAGTGGTAATGGCTCGTGGCTAGTTTGTTTCGTAAAAAGAAATGACGTTGTGCATTCCGTCGCTGGATGCTAGCAAATGCTGTATAGTAGTGTTGGACGGTGACGAACATTTTTAGTACCCTGGTACTCGTTTTTCTTCGGTACTTATGAATGAGGCGGTATCTGGTATTATACTGCTGTGGAGCAAACACCCTATTTTTGAATAATATATTGAAAAATGTGTTTTGTTGAAGTAGTTTTAATGGAAAAAATAAAGATTTCCCCTTCCCCCGATTTAAGCTTAATTAAAGACGACATATTTGATAAAAAATAAAAAAATTTCTTCTAAAATTTGTAGTTTACTATTGAAGTAGATTTTCAAATACAGGGTAAGGATGTAACTGAAAGGTCTGTACAAACTTTGAAGGTGTTGTCTATGATAAAAAATAATACAAAAAAGTCCTATGAACATGGGTCCGGAAATTAACCAATTTTTTAGTTCCAGCACCCCTAAGATTAGGGTAAAAGGTTGAAAATTGATTTAATTTTACACACCGATGCAATTTGGGTACTTCATTCTTACAATTATAGTATTTCTTAATTTAATGTTAATGTGAGGTCGCGCAACATAGAGAAAGTGGCCGCATGGGTCGGGGGGAAGGTAAAAAGTTGAAAATTATCCATAACTTTCACTAAAGTTTTCAAACCAATACAATTTGGTACATCATTCTTGCAATTTCATTACTACATAATTCATGTTACTTTGAGCTCAGCAGATTGGGTAGTATTGGAGAATGAGGACAAGGATGTGGGGGAAGACACATCTTTGGGCTTTTGTTGAAACAAACGTTACATGGTTAGTACCCTAGGCTGCATCAGTATTTCCCAGTAGGCCTGGTAGTGTTGTCGTTGGGTAGCCACGAAGTACTGTGTTCAACTGTTCATAGCCCTTTTTGGGTTACGATATTTGTTTTGCAGAAAAGCTGACTAGAAAGCTTTACCGATGAAGTCTGTTACTTGGAAAGGAAGCGTTCCGTACTAGGGCTTTTTCTTTGTTTGGTGTCTGCTAGGATCAGTCATTAAGGTTTGGTGATGTAGTGTGTTTCAGTAAAGACTTAAGAAGTGTCGTCCCAACCTTTCTTCTCCCCCCTCCATACGGTCCCTTTCTCAAAGTTGTGAGACCTTACTTTAACGTTACATTATGAAGTACTGTAATTGTAAGAATGATGTACCAAATGGCATTGGTTTGAAGAATTGGGTGGAAAGTTACGGAAATCTTCAAGTTTGTCTTAATTACAGATTGTCCTAATTACGATACATAATCTCCGGCTCTATCTTCTTTGTACGACGAGCAATGCTCGGTATTATTCGCCCATTAGCTACTTAACTGATTGCGTGTCGTCTGGTGGTTTTATGGCAGATAAAACTTGCTTTGTTTTTGATGTTGGGCAGCGAAAATCGAATTTCGGGATGAGCTTATGTCCGATGTCTGATGATTTTAAATAAATTACGCACCATAATTAATGATCAACAGGACACAAAATCTAATTTAGATCAGAAGTGTTGTTAAAGAAATATGGGAACAAATCTATTTTCGTTGTCTTTTGGACCGAAATGTCAGATTGCGTGAGCGAGGAATCGAACCCATGACTTTTGAATTTGAAACCGAAGGCCGGAGTCCTACCACTAAGCCATAGTGACGCAGTCTTTTCAGAATTTTGAAAAAAGGAAACATCCATAAGCAGCATTTAATACATACACATACACATATAAATATGCATTTTTCCAATCGCCACTGGAGAAATGCTTGAGTGTGCACCACACATCAACTGAAACAGAAAGGAACACACAAATCATAGGTCATGTTAGTATGTTTTAAAAGTAGGACTCCGGCCCTTGGTTTCAATGGTCATGGGTTCGATTCCCCGCTCACCAGGACCAACTACGAATCCATCGTCGCTTGCTGCATCCGTTCGACAATGAAGAACGCGCCTGCTTCGAAGATCATCTGCCCGATTATTTCAAGGATTGTTAACTGTTCTCTGGACCCAAATGCATGCACTTTGGCATCGAGAGTATGAAATGGCAAGACCCAAGAATTTTGGTGATCCTCTATCATTCCTCGTATCATTGTGTACGGCCATACTCGCATTGCTGATAGTTTGCCTGGACCAGATGGTCAATTATAAGGTGCTGTTATGCTTATGCGTCGAGTTTTTTAAGGATGCAATGTTCACGAAAACATTTTATTGGTCCTGCCACACCGAGCTGTTTAATCCGAACGATGTTCCCGCTTTGTTAGATGAGGCATTTGAAAAAATCCAGAAGACGATCGACCTTTTTTTTTACCTGGGGGTGAGGTTTGGGCCATATCCCACATAACCAACTTAATTATCAGAGTGGCTGAGTACCAACCACTGCGAGCTTCATCTTACTCCTCTACCACACACTCTCAAGCCTAAGGCAGGCGTGATTGTGAACGTAGAACAATCAATCAAAAGTGCTTTCAGTACTTGGTACTTGCACGGGTTGGGGACTGGCCAGCGTTAACGAAACACTACGAAGAGTTTGAAGAATCACTCTATGTTAGCTCTCTGTCCTTCCCGACAAAGCTCGGTGAAATCTGTAAATTTGATAATGCTAACGATCTTTTGATCAATGTCATCGGTTTTAACGAAAAAGGGTGATTGCATCTGCTCAGAGTTCCTAAGAGTCATGGTGGAAAGCCCTCGACCTTCTCTTGTTAACCTCTCAGGATAAGACCCTCTTAACATACTACTGTGCCATAACAAACCACCACGTTTTTATGGTATCAAGGTTCGGGCACTCACGCAAAGTTCTATTGCTGAAACTGTTTCACAGTTTTTGGGAAACAATGGATGTTCACCACCCATCGAGTGCATCAAGATTAATTCTGCGCAAGCGCTCCAATTTAAGATGCCGGGAGAACATTTTTTTCCAATTAGCATTTCAACCGACAAAATCCCTTCCCCGCATCATCTACACTGATTTTAAATGTCTCCGTCGATCCATCTCCGCCGTTCAGCCCTATTCTTTGATGAGCTTGGTTACTAAAATTCATCAGCACGTACCTTGCAGTTTCGGGTACGTTGTGATAGGTCAAAATGGGGAGATTGTAAATCGAGAATACTACTTGGGAGAAGATGCCGTCGAAATATTTTATAAATGCGTGGAGAAAGACGCACAAGCTTACAGTAATCTACTGAAAAATGTACAATACCTCTATCTCACCCAAGCCGAGCGAGCTAGTTTCGACGCATCCTACATATGTCATTATTGCGGAAAACCCTTTCCCATTTTTTGTTTGAATAATAATAATAAAATGTTCTGCCCCAGAAGAGGGACAAGGAATACGGAAGGGTCTCATGAGAAACCACTAACACCAGTCCTGTGGAAGCAAAGGATGGTAGCATAACAAATATGGGCACTTAAGAAAGGTGGACAAGTCAACACGGTTAAGCAAACCCCTAAAAACACCCACCGAAGTTGCAGAGACAACAGCTTCTGGGAGGGCGTTCTATGGTGCAACCACCCTGTTCGCATGGCCCCGGGTAAAGTTTACCAGACTCAACTCAAAAAAAGGAAGATCCAAAGGTATGTTAGGATTAGGTCTGCCTTCAGGCGCCTAAGCTCAAGTGATTCCAAGCCAAGCACCCAAAGACGATTCCCTGGAGATAGTTCCCGTAGCCCACAAACCGACCTAGTAAAGGAACGCTGTACAGAGTCCAGCCTATCAATGTCCTGCAGAAGATGGGGTGACCATACCGGGCTTGCATATTCCAATAGCGGACGTACGATAACTTTAAATGCCCAGACAAGGGTATGTTGGTTAGAGGAAATAAAACATCGCTTGGTGATGGCGAGTCTGCGGTACGCAGATTTGACAGTGATCCCACAATGTAAAGATGACTATTAATTGTCGTGGTTAATTAGAATACCAAGGCCGCGCATTTCATTAACCGAAATCAGCTAACTAGTTCCTAAAAAAGTATGTATGCTGCAGATTCTGTCTACCAATGTGTAGGCACAACATTTTGTGCTCGCAAGAGAAAGTTGCCAGCACTCAGACCACTGAATGACAGAGTTAATCTGTATTGAAAGAAAAGCAGAGTCTTCTTCAGAAATTACCTCACTTGCGATTTTTAAGTCGTCACAAAATTTGAGTTTAGGTTTGTCCGGTGTCGTATCGTTATTAGTGAGGTCATTCAGGAAAGTGACAAACAAAAGAGGACCCAGGACAGATCCCTGAGGCACCCCACTAACAACTGCTCGTGCAGTCGATGGTGTTTGTTCAATTAGGACCCGCTGGGTAGGATTTGATAAGAAATCGGCGAGCCGCGTGAGGAGTATGCCACAAAAGCAAATATTAGCCAGCTTGTGCCGCAGTTTGGAGAGAACAACTGACTCAAAGGCCTTTTGGAAGTCAAAGTATATGACATCCATAGGAACACCTAGGTCTAATGCAGAAGTCCAGCCTTGAACAGCCTTTAACAGCTGCCGATAACTGTGCCTCACGTGCTACCCAGGTGTCAGCGGGGCTATCTTTGGATGGTGTGTTCCCACTTTGAAAGATCCAGGATCAAGTTGAGACCATCTGTGTGCTTGGGGATGTGAGTAGTGTGTTTTGGTTCACATTTGTAAACTGATGTTGCTACCACAATCAGTCGATCTGGGGGCTGCCATCATGTTTGAACTCTGTCCCTTCCGGGTTCGAATGAGCTTTCCTGACTTAAAAAACATTTTTTTGGGTCTTGAATTTATTTTTGTTTTGTCCTTGTTTTGTCCTTGTTTTGTTTTTGTTTTGTTTTTGGGGAGGAATAGAAAACGCTGTAATTTTGGGATAGGAAGAAGGCAGAATCACGATGGCAACCACCAGAAACCATGTTCCTTGTGCTACGTCTTTGAATGCCATTAAAACCAAGGCTTTTGAGGATTTTCTTCTTTCACCCTCAGAAAGTCCGCGTGTAAATAGGCTTTGAAGGAATGAAATGAGAAATCGCCGCTCTTCAATTTTTTTAACGCCCAGTCTACTCCGGTAAGCACAGCTGGGCCACATTTCTGCATGTCTCGAACTGATCTACTTTCTGGTCGTCTCCTATGGATGATGTAGCTTTTGGGGCACTTACAAAGTTTCACGTTTTCAAACCAGGCTGGATGGTGTTTGCCTCGAAAAAAATTTTGATCTGAGGGATATTGACATCAAATTTTGCAACATTATAAACCGTATCGGCACCCTATCAGAATGTGTGCAGTCCTTCGAAATTCCAGCATTTGATGGGGACCCCTTTTTTTGCCAAATGTAAGCAAGATTTGCTGCAGGATATTACCAACCATGTTACATGTGCCATTACGACGACGTAATCTCATTACTGCTATAAACCAACAAACTCAACCGCTGTTAAGTGCTACTGACCCGATTCAAGTTGCTGACAAAGGGTCAAACATTTGTGTTAAAACCATTTTATGGTCCAACGATACCGGGGCAGTACAACTAATGTCTGCTCATCTTGATCAAACTCCACGAAAATCATCGATTTCTACCGAACCTGGGGCGCATAACCAATGCACATCTGTCAAAATTATCTCCGATTCCTCGCCTCCTACTCTGCTTCACCAAAATATTACTGTTTGCCGTGGGAAAGAGAGAAGTGGGAAACCAAAGGAAACATGTTCTGTGTTAAATAATTTTCCCAGCTCACCACATCGTGTGACTGCCGGGTTTGCTGGCAGCAGTGTCAAGCAACACCAAGGAAATCCTGGCCATACCTCGACTAGTGCTTCTTCCACAAACCTTTTCACAACCGTTTCTGCATTGTGTAAATCCAAGAACGATGTCAGGGGTACCTCTGCCGGAATCAGCCACGGGCCACCCAATGGAAATACTTCAATGCCACTGATAACAACTCCACTCCCAATCCCGAGGTGCCCCATTGTGGTGATTGGTGATTCGCATGTTCGGGGTGTGAGTTGCAACAATCATCAAGGCTCATGCGCCTGGACAAGGCCAGGTACCACTGTTCAGTCTCTTATGCCATACATACCTAACATTATCAGTACGTCACACAGCGATGCAAATTTCGTCTTGTGTATTGGATCAACAACATCAACCATGATCAACCAAACCGCATAGTCAAGTATCTTGCTGACTTGGCTTCCTTGACCCACGGACTGCATCCCCACTGCAAGCTATCGCTGACTACACTCTTTCCCAGGATGGGAGTGCAACACCATACCAATGATAAACTGATAGTACACACAAACGTGTTGCTGCGAAATTTGTGTGTCGCTACCCTCATGCTAAGGTTAGGCATCACTGCCACATTAGCGGAAAATTTAGAGGAGCTGCTCACTCACAGTGGTATCTTAGTGCACAAGACCGAAGAACCATCCCGGTTGTATTTTACGATCTAGAGGGTTACGATATAGACCTTCTAGTGCCTGCTGTGCCCATATTCGAAGGAAAAGTCAACGTTATCACTCGGAACGCCGAGCGATTTCAGAGTATGACGATCACGGGGTTAAAGAGTGGGATCAGTCTTCGATTTATAGACAGCTTGAATTTCTTGAACGTTTCCCTAGATACTGCGGTCGCAAACCGCAAAGGCAACGGATTTGAGATTTTCAAAGCAGCTTTGGATTCGTTGTTAAATCTGCGTGGTTTGTCGAAGGAATGACTAGAGAGAGTGCGATAGATCTCCTGACTCAGAAAGGTGTTTATCATTACGAATTCGCGAGCAACATGTCCGCTTTCGATAAGGAAGATATCCCATTTTGAGAAGTTTTTTTTCCCAGTTGAAAGAAGAAGAGCTGGCGGGGAAAGAGTACATCCGAGCTCTTAACCTCTGGCTCAAGGTGAGATTAAAAAAATTCGGTTCCTGCCACGCGATTTATTAGACCAATGTTTTCCTCCTTGAAGAAATTTTTGAAGACTTCCTAAAGCTGTGCCACCGGAACAATGAAGTAGATCCGTGGCACTACATCGCTACCCTGGGTTTCAGTTGGGCCACACTCTTGAGAATGTGTGAACCGAAAATGGAACTGTTCACTCGTGTCAGTAAACACAATCTCAGTATTTTCTGGAATCCGTGGCGGGGTTTCGTTATATGTAAGAGGCTCTCCGAATCTAATAACAATACCTGCTGGGTTTCAACCCTCACGAACCTTCCCTATACGTCATATATACTTAGACATGAACAACTTGTATGGTTTGGCCATGAGCGTCCCTATGATGAGTTCCGATACTTGACAAAGGACGAAATCAGAGATTTCGACGTAGATGCCGTGCCAGACGATGTAGCCATCGGGTACATACTCAAAGTAGATCTGGAGTACCCCAGTGAACTTCACGATGCCCATAACGATTACCCGTTAGCTCCCGAGAATATCAAGATTGGGGAAGATCTCGTTTTCCCCCTATGCGAAAAAACTGGCCAAAGATATAGATCACGAGATCCTCTAAGCTCGCTACAAATTTTCTGTACAAGAAGTATTTTCTCCAATAGCGTAATTTGAAATTTTGCCGCTATCACGGATTAGTTCTTCGCTACATCCGAAGGTTCTTGGCTTTCAAAAGAAAACTTGGATGGAAAATATATTTTAATACGAGATAAACGACAACAATCAACCACTCCTTTCGAAAAGGAGTACTTTAAGCTGTTAAAAATTCTGTTTTTGGGAAGACTTTGGAAAACGAACAGAATCGCGCACCGATGCTAATAGAGCCGTTAAATACACGTCCCAACCTCGCGTGGATTCTTTCAGGATCTTGAACAAAAACTTTGTAGCAATTAACCGCCGAGCTCGAAGCATTTGCTGCGACCTGCCCACAAACTGCAGATTCAGCATTCTAGAACTATCAAAATTGTTCATGTTCAACTCCATTACAAGTACATTCGACCGAAGTATGGTGATCGTGCCAGGCTCCAAATTACAGGTACTGACAGCCTGTGCAACCAGATCGAAACGGAAGATGTGTACGAGGACATGCTTCGGGATCGAGAGCGCTTAGACAAACCACCAACTTTTCTTCGATGTGAATAAATTAGTTCTAGGTAAAATAAAGAACGAGATGGAGGGTATCCCCATCCTAGAATTCGTAGGGTTACGGTCGAAAATGTATGTGATAAAATTTCTCAAAATAGAAACTAAGGAAAAAACGAAGGGGATTCATAATGCATTCGTGAAAAAACCTGAACTTTGAGGACTACGAATCAATTTTAAAAACACCAACATCCCTGGCTAAGGGAGCTTGGACAAAAATTTCTAGTGTGGGACACGAAGTGAGCACCGTTAAAGTTTCAAAATCCCTCCTATCGGCGTATGACGATAACTACTTTATCTTGGATAATGGTTCAAATACGTTAGTCACATTGGTCTATTGATCACATAAATACGGACACTTGGAAAAAATACGAAGACGATTTCAAGTCGCAGATAGGTATTTTGAGCGATGAGGAGGAGAAGGAGAAAGCGCTCATATCAAATGAAAGAAAATGACGATATGAACGAGGCAAAAAACCGAGGAGAGGGAGGAAGTGTCGTTGCAAACCATCCTATTAGAGAACTGTAGGAGAAAGTTGAAGGATTCTGTAATTTGGGAGAACGAAAGAAAGGTTAGGTGGAGAATGTTGGAAAGGGAAAGATGGGTTGCGATGTGCCCAGAGGAGAAAAAAGTTAGATTAGCGAAGAAGTCTATTAGTATGAAAAAGAGTCTCGAACGGAAAATGGAACAGAGGAAGAAAGTTAGACTAGAGAAACAAGCCTCTAGAATGAAAAAGAGTCGTGCGCTTAAAAACCAAAAGAGCTAGAAAAGTCAAGATTAATGAAACTAGGATGCAAGTTGTCCGCTTACTTCTGTTAACAAATTATTTGTTTACCCGGAATGTATAAAGAGATTGACTCCTTATTCTTCTTTAAAAATCATGGCGGACAATATGAAAAAGTAGTTACATTTGCATGCAAAAATTGTTTGCTAGAATTCACCTCAAAAGCAAACAATCAAACACATTTAAAAATGTGTAAAGTACGCCGCATTAGAAAGTTTAAAATCACTCCAACATATTGTTACATATGTAGAAAGTATTTTGATCCAAACATGAAACGAATGATCAACCACCACATCATTTGAAACGGTTTCATTCTTCCCGATGATGAATAATGATATCAAAAAGGAAAAAAATTATTACGTTTTTAGGAATCTATTTATTTAAGACTGCTGCTATCATCCATCCAATTATTATACTTGGGGTCGTAGCCCTTCCATTTAATGAAATAAAGCATTTTCCCATCTTTATCTTTCTTACTGCGTAGCACTTCTACTAAAAACAAGTCTGGAAATAGGGCTTTTTGAATTTCCTGTTCGTAGAAACCACCCAGCACCGCTTCAACCAACTCATCTTTTAAAAGATAAGTAACCGGTTCGTTTTTTTTGCACTTTGCGAATCGTGAAAACTTCGTTAGTAAAATTTTGCAAATACCCTTTATCAAAAATTTTCTTAACTTTAGAAATACTGACTTTATTTCCTATGGTATATCTTGGCTTTTTTGATGATTGTTTTGACCTAATTCTCAGCAACTATTCGTGACGTCTGGTTACTTCCCTCAGGTTTAGTTTAGTTGTGGAGTGAAGTGTGTCATTGTACCATGAAACAAGCTCATCGATAATGTGTATCCACTGGTATGTCCCCTGCCTGGGTAATCGTTTCCACATTTGAGTTTTCAGCGTTCTTTTGAAAAGTTCTACATCGCTCGTTTTCTTTTCCGAGTGGGTAGAGTACATGTTGATGTTGTGACGCTTAAGGAATGCTTTGAAGTCTTTGTTGTACAATTCGCTACCTAAATCAACTTGTAAATTTTTAGGGGGTGTCATTCCTTCGAGTATCTTCTTAAAGGCTTCTGTAACGTCAAGACCAGTTTTAAATGTAAGAGCAATGGCCCAACAAAACTTGACATGACATTAATGCAAGTCAGTAGAGAGTTAAATCCTTTATTTACGTTAGAGTTAGGTATCATTTCAACCAAGTTCACCTGCCATAGATCATTCAGGCTCGGCATAATCACTTTGCATCTCGGAAAATTTTTCCGCTTCGGATTGTGGAGTTCGTTAACAAGTTGATCCATTTCGTTTTTTTTTTTTGCCACCCACTCCGAACTTGAGTTTTATCCCCATGATTTTTTTGACGATTGCCGCGGCTAATTTCTCTTTCCAAGAGTGAAGGATCCTTATGTACTTTTTGAGCTTTAGATATTGGAATTCGTTGGCAACTTGCCGTTCATTTAAATCAGAGTTTTTCAAGTAAGCGATATCGTGTTCTTTGCACGCCTCATCCAGTTTATTTATTCCAGGGTTCCCTCTAGCAAATCTCTCGTTTGCTTTGGTTCCGAGCCAGCAGTATTGATATCCAGGTAAATGTACTTCTACTGGTAAATGGTCTATGGTTTTATTTACGATTCCTTTCCTAGATTTGATGCAGGAGGCTTTTTTGTCCCGCACACGTCATAGAACACAACTTCCATTTGTCTTTTTTAATATCGAAATAATAAGAGGTAAGACGTATGGCGTTTACATTTCACACAGTACTTCATCTTAATCGCTTTCCTTTTTTACTTTACATTTTTTAAATCTTAAACCTAAATTCTGATAAGCGATATTTTTTCACGAGCGGTGATGACGCGTCATTGCTCCAATTCTGATAAAATTTCTATCCATACAAAAAGACTCAATCTGCTGACGAGGTCATTAGAATTGTTGTAGTACTTGTAATCCACCGTTCCAGCATACCCAGTTATTTGTTACCATGCCGGTCCCTTTTTTCTTCGTTTTCATTATCAACGCATACTTGGCACCATGATTAGACTTGGATTTTCTAGTACCCGGATGATTCTTTTGATGGCATTGGTATTTTTCAAAATATACACATAAGATGCCTTGATATCGGGAGGATACAAAGTTTCTTTCAAATTCCTAAAAACTAGCAAACTCCAAAGTCTTTATCTTCCCACATTCTGATTACCACCGACCACTATGTCGTTCTTGAATATTTTTATGGGTGTATTAGCGATGCTCGTTTCTCCAGTTTTCATGTCGTATTGCATTCCCAAGACAGTATCGGTCTCTTTGTGATTTGCAAAAATGTGAGCAGGAAATGTTTTGCCGTTTGCCCTATGACTTTCCCTGGTTACAGACTATCCAAGGATCTTAGGGTGGGATAATTTAGAATTTTTGGAGGTGTCAAAACGTGTCTGTTTTGAATTGCCGAAAGCTAGGGGGTGACTTTCGGCCCTGTACTGGTAAACGCATATTCGATTCGCATAACCGGAGCCGGAGTCGCATATTTGGATACATTGGGGAAACGGGAGGATCTCGTGCTGTCGGAGTCGAATGGTCGACAAAACTAAGAGCTGTCAGAAATTCAAATTTTTCGGTATGGTGTATTGTCCCCTCAGTTTCCCACCTTTCCTCATCATCATCCTCCTCAGATTTAAAGGTTTTTGCAGGAGGAATAATTCTTTTACGTTTCGATCGTTTTTTTGGTTGGAAAGTAAGCAATTACTTTCAAAGGTCTCGCTGCGGTTGTTGGTTTCGTGACGGTTGGTTTCAAAGAACTGACAATGGGTTTAAAAAACTCTTGTAAAGATTCTTCTTGCACTCGCTCGTCCAAACATTGATCCAAAATTTTATTCTTTAAAAGTTTTTTGAGTTTTACGATTTAATGTTTCGTTTCCATATTCTTTTTTATTTCTGCTTCTTTTATTTACAAACGAAAGTGAACATTTATAACGTCCTTCGTTTAATGTTTTGTCTATCGATAAAAATCCATACGGATATTCCAACACGTTCTACACATCGTTTGAAAATCTGCAAATTCAATGTCTGCTTGACATGATATTTGTACAAATGTTTTAGGTTTAAATCTTCCACAGGGAATACGATTAATAAATTGGTGTTATCTCTAACCACTTGTTTGGGAATTCTGGTTTAAGACTGACTGCAATAAAAAATAATGTCGGCATTATAAGAACGTTCTTGAGTAAAGAAATGCTCTACGTTATTTTCTTGTCCAAAAGTACATTATCAAAAACCACGAGATTACGAAACTTGGAATCCAACTCCTCGGGAGGGCTCAAATTCATTTGAGAGTCATGAAAACTCGCTATATCCCTCCCTACGGTTAACTCAATTTCGGAAATATAGACTGTAAAGCTCGGTATTTTGGTTGGCACAAAATTTGCTATACACTTATAATCTGTCATAATCCAACCAACCCTCGTGACAGATAAAATTAAACAGTAAATTTGTCATCCCACAATTTGCTGGTCCTATAATCAGGCAACTGATGTTCGAAGGTAGAAATGGACGATTTTTGGGTTTCTTGCTTGGAATGAATAAATCGTAATTTTGAATATCCATTAAAAAAAAAATTATTCAGAAATCAAATTCATAAAGTCTTTGTCAGAAAACGTTTCGTCAAATGTATTAGATTTGACGACTCAGTAATCTACGTTACACCAAAGTTTTATGGTTCTGGAAGTGTCGTTGCTGACTTACACGGCTTTCATTTTACCACTAACTTCCGACAAGACCATATTTCCTCAAGGTGGCAAATATAACCACGGTTCTTCCTTTAGTTTTGTTGATATTGTTGCACACCCACGAAATTTCTTTTTTTATTTCCCTTTTGTATATACATATATAAAAAGTAATTTCAGAGCAATATGCCGGTTAACATATTTGGACAGTCTTTGAAACAATCGAGAGGGGAAGACTGTCAGGTTACAAGTGTTGGTCCGAGAGGACAACTGGACTAGTATATGTTTTAACCCCGGAAAAAAATTACGATATGGGAAACAAACTGTGACGTATGTACTAGTAATCTAGGGTCCCACCCACACCCTAAGGTTGGCAGAAAGAAGTGACAACTATCAGCATTACGGGTAGACAACAGGCAGCAGGTGTCACTGCTGGCTGAGATATTATATAGCTTTATTATTATCCATGATGCTTCTTGGTACTACCCAAGATGCAATGCAAACTGTACATAGTTAATTAAGGGAAACATCCCCTAGTGGTAGGCAGGGAAAAGCTATTCAACTATTCAGCAATAACTGAAAGGGTGCAACCCACAGACACCACAGTCACCCCCAAGAAAATAGATGACTGCGTCTTACAACAATTCTACATTGCTAAAGGTTCTATGTACAAGGAAAACCAAATATGTACACATTCCCCCTTATAAACTATGTATCTACTCCCGTAAACAATGGTTTTTTAAAGTCACAAAGAACACATACCCATCGTACATTTTTATGTAATACTTAATGCTATTTAGTGCACTACTCTGTCTCCACTATAAAAAATATAATTATTCGAACGATCACTGTAATAACATCATGAATAATTTGTAAGACCAGGACAGAAAAACACCAGAACCAAGGCAAACCAACCAAGAAATGAAGATAATTTATAAGAGTGGCTGCCTGACATCCAAAGGTAATACTAAACCAGATGATCAAAGGTTTAAACGCTGTGGCTCTGTCACAATAGTACTGGAATGACTCACTGGAACAAGAATTTTCGAAATAGCCCCCCCCCCTTCCAGCCTCACGGACAGTTTGTGGATTTGGTAAATCCTTTGCGTTGTAGAATCGACATGGCATCTGGGGCAGCTATGCTACGGCGGCACACACCTCTAACCCCAGGGGACAACACAGTCATAGGCCCAGCTGGCGACGCAACGACGATCGAATCTTGAAGAGCTGCAGTCCCTTTGCTCTCAGCCGACCTTGACGCCGATTCACTCACAATTTCACCAGACAACACGCACCATACGGTGACGTCCTCTCGTGCCCGAAATGACGAATTTTCACACACCAATGCTGCGACGAATCAGAAACGAAAACAGCAATGTCAATTGGAATCGATGTTGACAACACATTTGGTGCAAAATTTTAACGTGTGTTCTGCTGATTTGGGTGTGTTTTCCGACGATTTTAACATATTTTCCGCCATTTCATGCTTGCGCAATTGATTTGTGTGCCTTCTCCAAACTCGCTGCACCTGTTTTTTTTGACAGAATAATGACAACTTGAATCGATTTCAATCACTGTTGATTCAAGCCATCGTGTCTTGGAATTAACACGATAGTCTCTAGCGAAAACAGGTTGGTTCAGTGCATAAATTATATCACGCTTATGTGCAGTTGATTTTAGCTGACGCAGTTGTGATTTTTCGACTTTGTCATTTTTGTTAGGTACCAACAACGATAGACGTATTTTCGGGTTTCTGCCAAGAAATAATTTAGCTGTGCTTATCCCTATAGTACAATGTGGAATGTTCCAAGTTTACGTTAGGAAATTCAGCAGTGCATTTTCAACACTTAGGCCTTCACAAAGACTCACTGTAGGTGCTATGGGTGCACACAGATTGTGCAATAAACCACATGTTTTTCACCCTACACTAGCCAAGGAAATTGGGACTTTCTTATCACCTGGGATATCAAAGCACTGAAATGATTTGCTAATCTTTCATACTAAACAGTCCAGGTTTCTAAAGCCGAGTCAAACTCGTCAAACCTTTTATGAGTATTGGTAGCAGCCATGTTAGATAAACTTACTAAATCAGCTCGCTCACCACTGAAAGTACTGTTTAAACTACTAACCATGCTCCTGGAATCAGAACTAGAAGTAGAACTATAACTTAGCCGTGTTGCTACCTCAGTTTCATCTGAATTTTTAAACGTTATATCTTCATCGCTCATAAGAGCAAGAAAAATTAACAAAACTATGTTAAACCACTTTCAAGTGGTGTTTTCCAACCAAGTTTAAATTAATTCCAATTCTAAATTTGAAATCACTTGCATGTTCTAGCTATCTTTCTATTTCACAAAAAACACATTAAACTCAGCCTAGCCTAACAACTTTGTGACAGCTATGTCACTCAAAAATGGAGACACAAATTCCACCTTTTAAATGTAAAAAAATTACATAAACCTTTTACTGGCTTATAAACTTTTGATACAACACTAGCCTAGCTGTTTTTAACATTTTAACTTGTGTAATAATTGAATCTTAGCTTTTAACACAACAAACCACTTAATTACACAAATGTAATCAAAATTCTAACTTTTGCTTATTTCGTAGCAAACACCATTTACTGAGTTGTAATTAGGCTACAGAGATCAAATTACCTACTGAAACATTTAAACCTGCAAAAGAAAAATTTATCAATCTATTACTATTGACTTTTTACCAAAATTTACAAACTTACTGCCCGCTTTTACCCCTAGCCCGCCCGCAACGTTCCACATTGCCCCTAACACCATGCCATCGGGTCCTCAAAATGTGGGAAAACTTTTGCAGCACGGGCTTCTTTACCAAATACCTTATTTGACAATTGTACAAATTATCAGAAATCCGGAAATCCAGTCCATCCTTCTCCAAGTGTTGGCCAGACGTTGTTGGAACACAGAAATTGAAATCTTCAGGCTACTTTCACCCGCTACCCAAGACCTGCCAAAATCCTGGGAACTCAAGTTACTAGTACCCTACCGAATTTGGAGGTAAATTGTCATTTAACACTTATTAATTCTAGAAATGGCCCGGTTCCCCAAGTCTGGGTGTACCTGCCTCAGCTGTTAAGCCCTAGAACTAATTAGAAGGTTTAGTTGTAGACAACTATCAACATTACGGGTAGAAAACAGGCAGCAGGTGTCACTGCTGGCTGAGACATTATGTAGCTTTATTATTACCCATGATGCATCTTGGTACTACCCAAGTTGCAATGCAAACTGTACATAGTTAATTTAGGGATACAGTACTGCCCCTAGTGGTAGGCAGGGAAAAGCTATTCAGCTATTCAGCAATAACTGAAAGGGAGCAGCTACCCACAGACACCACAAAACATTTAACTAAAGTAGGAGCTGCTATTGACACTCAAGATACCGTAATTTTTTCTCAAATTGATAATCTAGAAAAGAATGTTCAGAAACTTAAAAACTGAATTGCCTCCTTTCATAACTATTTTCTCCCATGAGTTGGCTTCTGCCATTTCTAATATAGAAAATAATGCTTTGTACGTACATGGGTCGGATGGGAATTTGTATGCTAAAACGAAACAAATTAAGGACGGGGTTTTTCCCTCACAAGCCGCTGATGCAGCCACAAAAGTCTATGTTGACAGCAACTGCTTGTTGCAGGATGATCAAAAGGTATACTTCAATGCTACGAACAAACTGATTAGGAATCTAAGTGAACCTACTTTACTGAGTGACGCGGCTTCGTAGAAATTTGTACATGAAAACTGTTTAATGATAGTTACTTTCAACACGAAAAGCTCTTTGGAAAAATCAGGCGATTGGTTCATTAATCCCGGTGCTCTTTCAAGCTTCCTACGTACAAGTTCTGGCTTAATTCGTAAAGCAATTTTATACTGCAGCGATCCGAGTGTAGCACTCGTTGTTAGATGAAAAGTAAGAAAAGGAAAGGAGGAGCATTCAACAACTATAGATTTCGAAATTCCATACAAAATAAAAAAAAAATTGCTAATTGTGGTATAAGCAATAGAAGATTTTCACACAGATGACATTTATTTCCAGTTAGATTTGCACGTAACTTTTCAATAGATGACTCATCTCATCCTATCTAAAACAATATCGTAATTACGAGCCTTAGAGAAGGCACTTAGTCAAAATAGGCAAAAGTGATCTCACCAAATTTGGTCAAAGTTTTGTACGTGTTCGTAATTGTATTTAATTACTGGTCCCAAGTAGTTACCACGGACTGGGGAGGACCCACGTTGTCAATACTATCGAAATAACAGGGGTCAGTGGAATAGGCAACCCAGTGACTTCCATCTCCATCGTGGAAATCTTCCACGTTCATGATGCCATTTCCGCCCATAGGTCTAATTTGCAAGGGGAGTTCATCTTTGCTAAAAGTTCCTCTGAATTTTGGAATTTTCTTTACTATCACCAATCTGTTTAAATCAAAATTTGAAAGGTTTATTAAACTCCAAACTCCTGAGGCATTCTATACAGGATCAAGTAACCTCCACTATCATAATTTATGTTCAAGTCCAAGAATGGGTAACGTTCGAAATTTAAAGTCACGTGAGCATCTTGAAAGCTGCAATGATCAAATACCGCATGATATTTAGTTTGAGCGTCTTTTCTGTCAGTCTGCAGAGCTAGAATGACCCACCTCGGTTTTTCGGCAGCTGAAATAGTGACCACGTGTCAGGTAAGACTAGTGCTCTGAGGCAGCTCACAACTATCGTAGTGCCAGTGTCTAAAACCCAAGATGACGTTCATCCCACCATGTCTGTAGCTAAAAAGTCTGAGCCTTTGTTCGTCAGATGTTGTTACATGCGGCATGTGCCACACGAAACGCTGCTCAATTCCCAACGGCTGATGCAGCTGCCCTGAATACTGCATCGTCATTGCTTGTCCTAGACAACATCAGGACATGCTTGGCTCCGTACAGTACTTTGTCACAATTTTCGAAAAATCCCATGTGGTGTTTTAATGGAATGGCCAACGAGAAGCTTCCTTTAGGAGTCGTCCCCTTCATGATGGTGGAGTGTCGTAATTTGAATCCGACGTTATCGTTCAAACTGGTGCTGGAAGATTCTGCAGCATCTAATGCCCAGCAGTTCAGCAACAACGACACTTGATCGCTCGAGCCATACGTAAGGACAGCTTTCATGAGAGTCCCATAACCAGGGTAATTTAACTTGTCAACTTGCTTATCCCCCAAATGATATTTAATGCTGGAAAACAGGTATATGGGACCATTATTGGCGAGACACACTTTGTCCACATTGGCAAAACTGCTACTGTCAGACTTCAGTAACCTACCTTTGATCAGTAGATAACTATTCACACACAACGTGTAGGAACACCTAGTTTTTGTTTATAATTCTCATTTCAGAATTGACGGTTTTTAGGTTGGTTCCTACTATTGAATTATATCGTGAAATGCATAGCGCTCCACGGAGGAATTGTACTGCAAAGATTCGTTTATATTGAGGTAATCTTCCATTAAAGTCATCTTCTCGCTCTCGTAGAAATTTGATGAATGCTCTGTTTTTTGCCGTTAATTTATTATCTCTGATGAATCATCTTCTAATTATTCTTTTTCCTTTCAAATACCAACATTCTTTCTTAATATTTTAAAATTATTTTTTAGATCGCAGATGAAGTTGTCCCCGTTCAAATTCCCCGATCTCGTTATCTTGAAAAGTTAACCAAATGAGAATCTTGTCGGTAGTTACGGGAAGATAAATTAAGTTTTGCGAGGCAATTATCATCTTATAACCTGGTGGCACTCCCAAATAGAAAGCATATTATGCAAGGTTGAATGTCATCATTCACGCTGGAAGACCCAATTGCGTTGGTATGGATGAAAATTGTATTGAGACCCAAAATATCCATAGATTTAAGTATAAACTCCCTGAAGGAACCCCAGGACCGAGTTCCCAAGTTATTATCTCCCAGAAACGAAACACCAAACACCGGATTATTTATAACCAAGTTTATCTTTAAGGTATTGTGGTTTGGTTCTAAAACGATCCCTTTTTCGTGACCACTTTGTTCCACCATAGACTGTATAAAATTATTCAAGTCAAAAATTTTGTAAGCACCTGGAATATCCTGCACCTTGATCCATTTTGCTCCACCGTCGATGGCGTACGAAAATTCATTATTGCTTATGAGCACGTTGAAAAAGCTGTAATACGTATCGAATGAGATGAGTGCCATTTTGTACGATTTTTAGGTTTTAAGTATATCGGCATTTTCAAGTTACAGCTTAGTTCCACACCTATGCCAGTTATAATGATTGAACTCGAATCCATGACCATCTTTTTTTTTAATATTATATATATATATATATTACATTTTTAAGGAGTTCTCCACCCAATACCCTGCCAAACACCAACCGTTTTTTCCCTTCGTTTGCATCTCCTAGGTTTTCTGATGTGACAGGACAGCCCAATCGCCTTTTTACCCTATTTGTATGTTTTTTTTTAGAAATAACTTCAGAACAGTTGTAGGTAGAGAAAGCTGGTTTGCACTATGGGAAAGCTGGCTCAAGAATGGTTAAATTGGTGTATTTGAACATCATATTCGACCAATATTTAGCAAAATCAATCTATAACATCATCCTCTGAAATGTAACCGACAAAATGAGCTTGAAGTTGAGATAATCGTGAAACAAGAAGAGAATTGTGATAACACTATCGCATATGTTGTTCATTACGATAACATCTAAATATCGTAATATTGCCCATCCCTAATGGGAAGGTATATTAAGTTTTGAGGAGCGATTATCATCTTGTAACACAAAGTTACAGCGGGATAGAAAGCATATAAGCACGTTCGAATGACGGCAGCAGCGTTGGCACTTATAACAGTGTGTACATGTATAGTATTAATCCTCATGATGTCGACAGAATTTTTGCACTTGCTGAGATTTAGTATAATAACCCAGTAAGGTTCCCAACACCGAACATAAACTCTTATCGCCCGTAAACGATTCTGCATAAGTCGGATTATTATTAATGAATTTCGTTTTTAAAGTGCTTCGTTTCGGATCTATGACAATAGTACCTTTTTCACGCCCATTTCGCTCTAACACAGCTCAAATAAAATTGGTCAATTCCGAAATTAAGCAAGTGCTGTGAATGACTTCTACTTTAATCAAGCTCGCCCCGCTATCGACTGTGTACGAAATTTCGTTATTATCCTCATGCGCATTGAATATACTATAATAGGTGTCTAAGAGCCAACTCGTACTGCTTTCCAAGACCAAGGTATATCGGCAGTGTTAAGTTGCAGCTTAGCTTCGCACTTACTGCATTTAGTATGAATCGAACTCGAGTTCATACTTAATTTTTTGTATGCTCAAACAAAATTTTAATGAATAGAGCATGTAATGGTCGTAATGCTACAACTTAGGATATAAATATATACGAACCCCTAGCAAAATATACAGCTAGTAAAAAACGCACAATACTTAATGCAAACTCGAGTAAGCCGGACCAAAAATCCAAGCGGGGATCCTCCAAATCTTAACAAAAATATAAAGCTAGTGAAAAATACTCAACGCTTAGCATAATTATACCGTTATCGAAAATTCATGTGGGGCCTAGGGGAAAATATAAGGTTAGTGAAAAATGTACAGTACTTAGTGCAATCACACTAAACTTGAGTAAATCTGTACCGAAAATTGAAGTAGTGCCTCCAAGTCTTGATGAAGATAAAAAGCTAGTAAAAAATACGCGATACTTACTGGAACCTTCTGTAACCTCAAGTACACCTGACCGAAAATTCCAGAGTAGCATCGAGGTTGAGTGGAATGAAATCGCTACAGTAAACCTTGACATCATGAGATCACATGACTTGTGCTTAGTAGAGTAAACTTTTAAGTCATGATATCATATGACTTCCATTCAATACAGTAAATTTTAACATCATTTCCAGGCGAAGTACTAGGGCCCAAAATTCCCTAGTTTCCAAGTGGTAGGGAGATAGCAAAAGGTGCATTTTACACCCTCACTCAGGAGGAGAGCAGGTGGAGCCCAAACGTAAGTCTTGAGGTAGCTAATACAATACAAAAGTGTCTTGTGCTACCAGCTGTGTCTATCCGTCCCCATATCACATTTTGCCTCTATTATTATTATTAAAACTTGGAAAATACAGAAACTTTCATGTTTGCAGACGATACAGCTTTAATATCAATAAATACAAATTATGAAGATATGATGAATAATTTACAGCACGGTTTAAATTTAATTATTGATTATTATGTTGAGAATGAATTATTTATTAGTAAAGATAAAACCTTGCAAATGGATATTACAGTACCAAAAATGAAAATTAAAAGTAGTAAACGGATTATTAAACATTATGGAAAGTGTAAAAACTTGCATTCCGATGGAAACAATCGTATGTGTAGTGATAGGTGTGTTAAACTAGAAAACAACAAACGATGAAATATTTGGGAGTAGAAATTGATGTAAATTGGTCGTTTAAAAAGCATATAAAAGAGTTTATAAAAAAACTACGAATATTAACTCCAATTATACAAACTGAGAGAAATCTTCAATAAGAAACAAAAAATAATAATTTATGAATCTTGGGTAGCTAGTATCATCAGATATAGAATTGAAATATATGGACAAACAACGGATTACTTAATTCAAATATTACAAAAAACACAAATAAGTTAATAACGATTCTGGTTGGAGAAACAAATTAAAAAAAAAACAGAAACTCTTTCAGTAGAATAAAGTTATGAAGATAAAAGATCTAAAAAAAATTGTTATCTTGACTAAGTATTTTCTTAATAATAAACACAAAATTCTAATAAATTATAAAAGTGAACCCGAAGCAGGAAACAATAGTTATGAATTGCCAATATGTAAGAATATTATGAAAAAGAAAAAGGGATTCCTTTATACAAGAATTGTTTAATAGAGTACCAAAGGAAATGTTGAAGTGTATAAATAAGGGTGAATTAAAAAAATGTAAACTTATATACTGGAAAACAGAAGTTAACATATATATATATTAAGAAGAAAGATTGTTGAATTATTAGTGTAAAAATGAATGTGAATTGTTATGAAATATGTGCAGCCATTGTTGCTATGATGATAACTTTATGATTGTTAAAACAGATGACTTACTAAACTCATACAAGCTTTTAATGTATGCTTCGAGGGTTACAGTATTACTGTAATTATTTCAAATAAGCTTATTGAACCTATTATTATTATTATGATTGTGGATCCGTAGCGCTTCAGAGTCCGAGGAATGAGAAAAAGCAAACGACAGTGCTAATATCTAAAGATATCTTTTATTCGAGGCCCAGGCTTAGCGTAAACACCAGCCTACGTTTCACCTCGAAAACCAACATGAATTGACAAAAGTCCAATAATCGAGTTCGCGCTTTTCATGCATATAAACAATACTGGTTCGTAACAATGTTAGTTATACATTATAAGATAAGATATACACCCAGTGCCAACAAATATTATTTTTATTATTATTATTATATTGTTAATATTTTTATTACCGTTATTATTTCCATTGGTACGAGGATGAAAGTAAAGAAGTGCTCATGAATATCGAGAGTATGACGTCACTGACAAGGAAGAAGTAGACGAGGATCTGAAATGTATACCTAAATTTTCAAATTTTGAAAAAGTCCCTCCCCTAACTCATGAATGAACAACATGAACCTGAAAATAAACAATCAAGGAGCAGCGTCAATCCAATAAAACTAATGTTTGACAATTTTCTGAACTGGATTGTGCAGTGGTCAATGCCAACTGAGTTGCGGGACGCAGTCCTATTGCATAATAAGATATCATCGCCAGTTCAACAATAGTTGGATGGGTGATCACAACAATCTACCTACCCTGTAAGTGATGAAATCTTAAAATGCGAGTGATGAGAGTAAATCTGAGAATGGAGAGTGGATCATTAAAGTACATATAGTACTACAAAAAATCGAACAAAATATTTAATTTTAAATTTATGTGTTAAAATTAATAAAAACATTACAACTTTGATGACAATTATACTACAACAAAAATCGAGCAAAACATTTAATTTACAACTTATGTATTAAAATTCATGACAACATTGCAGCCATGCTGGTGCATATTTCGTTTTCATAGGTTTTTGGGTCTGTTTTTGTGTTTTGAGCCGGTGGTGCATTGCCATGCAAAGTATCTGAAGCTGTCGCCTGCATAGGTTTGTTAGTGCATTTATGTGCAAACTCTGTGCCTTTACATACATACATACCTACATACATATGCCTTCACACATATGGTGAATTTGCTTGTGAAGGATCTCATGCAAATATGAAAACCATACGCAAAGTTAACTAGCATATGTGCTGTTTAGTCCTAGGTCTATAGGGTATCTATTTTGTCAATCTATTTAAAAATTACATTAAGCATTATATAATAGTAATTTATATAGCAAATGTGTTACTTTTAATTTATTTATTTATTTTATATGGACCTAATGAATTCAGTGACAAAGGCATTCATTACAGGACAGTCAGTTACAGTAAGTGTAATTTATTTTGAACTTGGTCAAGTGTATTTGGTGAAATGGAATCTGCAACCGAGATTGATGTTGGCGGCCAACAAACACATATTGGTAAGTTGACACCATAAAATTTTGATACCTGTAATATGAATATGAAATTTGTGTTATTAGAGAGAGTATTATTTGGATTTATAGATGGGACTGAGTCTATCTTGGTGAAGAGGACTCTGAGAAAGTTAAATGTTTACACCAAATGCCTGGTGAAAGGGAACATGCATTGATTTGCGTAACAGTCTCACAGTCTCTAAAAAGTGTACTAGTTGCTACCAAGGATGGTTAAACAGCATTGGATGAACTTCACACTATATTTCAACCTACCTCTAGAGCTAAGATAAGCTGAGAAGATAGTTTCTGTCTATGAAACTAGCAACTGTTGAAGAAATGTCCGTGTTTATAGCAAGAGTTGATAAGGCAGCTCAAGATTTACGTGACTTGAAACTTATAATAATTGATGATGAAGTTGCTTATCAATACTTAGACATGCTCCCTAAAGCATTTAATCATATCGCACAAATGATTTACCAATGGACAGCGCAGGCATTCACTCCTAAATTAGTACGGGAACAGTTACTACCGGAGTTTAGTACGCAAAATATGAAGGCTGCAAGAGGCCGGAATACAGCCTGGAGAAAATGAAGAAATGAAGTCATTTGCTTTGTTCAAAAAGCAAACCATGGAGGATGGAAGAGAAAATGCTACAGGATTTAGATAACGAGGTGCTGAATACCAGGTTCCCGTTGGAGTGAAGTATTACAATATTGTGGTAGTTTACATTATCAACATCATTGTCCGCATCCCAAACCAAATGAGACATCAAACCCAAGCAATGATGAGGCCAACCTAGGGGATGGCGACGTAGTTTAAAGCTAGGAAATGCCTCTGTTGCGTCAACGGGGCGTTTCTTCGCATCTGCAGAAACAACTGAAAGACGTATGAATTAATCTCGTACCAGTGATGTTGAATTCTACATTAATAGTGGTTCTGCAGAACATGTGTGCAACAATAAAGCAATAGTTACAGATTTGAAAACTGTGCAAAACATGAACATTATGTTTGGCGAAGGTAAGTCTGCCATAGAAGGTATTGGGCAGACAGAACTAATTAACAGTCAGTGGTGAAGTGAAATACATCACTTTAAAGTATGTTTTGTATGTGCCAAACTGTATTAATAATTTGATCAGTGTAGGTCGTTTTGATATAGCAGGGTATTCAGTTAATGTAAGTAACGGTTATTTGGAAGTATCCACTGAAGACCCAAGCAACTGTCTTGTAATAGGTAAATGCACAAATAAGCTATACCACGTTATGAACATTTTAAGAATAGGTAATGTTGTACTATATTCGAAGATAGGTCATGGTGATGATGAAGGGTTAAATTCAAGTCAGAAATATGTGAATTTAGGTGCTCAGAGGTCAGACCTCGACTTGGAAACATGGCATGCAAGATTAGGCCACCAGCATGTTAATGGTATCATACAATTAACAAAAAACCAATAAGGTACATGGATTAGAGTCGAATGAAACTGAACATAGGCCAAGTGGATGGAGAAAGTGTGACGTATGTGCTATTGCAAAGTCTACTAGAGTCTCATTTAAAGATTTTGGCACTATTAGAAGTACATGTACAAGACTGATAGAATTACTACATATGGATGCATGGGGGCCAAGCAGGACAGAGTCATTTGGGGGGGGGCCGTTACTTATATTCAATAATTGATGACAATGCTAGGTAAACACGGTTTTTCCCTTGCAGTAGAAGAGCGATGTGTTTTCCCCATTTGACAAGCTTAAATTGCAGGTGGAACGACAGACAAATTATAAAATCGATTCCATCCCATTAGGTACGTAGTGGCATGGAATTTTGCTCAGGAGCTTTTGAGACTTATTTCTTGGATTTCTATTGAGTGGACAAATGCATACTCCCCTGAAATGAATGAGGTAACAGAACGCTACAATAGGACACTGGTTGAGAGAGTTATGACAATGTTAATTGAAATATATGGTTATTACGGGCTGAGTTAGCCATCAAATTCACATTTAAAAAAAATCGGTTCCCACATGCAAGACTTTCATATCCTGTACTGGTCTATTCAAAGGCAGATTTGAAATGTCCTGGATCGAAATGAATCGGCATACAGCAAGTCAGAAAACGCATGGGAGGGAGTCATGATAGGTTATGTACTCCGGAATCGTGGCTACCACATATGCGATCCAATTACAAAGACAGTGATAGAGTGTAAACATGTACAAATCGATGAAAAGAACTTATGGTCCAACGGGGAAAATTTATCGAGGAATATGAATTTACAAAATGTAGAGTATCTATCCTTCGAGGATATCATACAAGATGTGGGGCTTGACACAGACGGTCTGGTTACAGAACAGTTTCCTAGTGTGTGTCCATAACCCACTAAAACTCCTAAAGCCTGTAGTTCCCCCTTCCACTCCTACTGCAGTCACAGAAGATGAAATTTCTACTAGAAGATTGCAGAGTACCAGTCCCAGTCATATAGGGGTTAAGACCATAAATGACGAGAATTTCTCCAAATGGGCACGAACTGTAAAGGTGCATCAGGGAGGGCCAACAAAAGGAAAAGTTGATTTGTATTATCATAACCGCTCAGGTAAACAATTTAGAAGCGAGAATGAGGTTAAAAGATTCTGTGAGGACACGAGTGTTCGCTACCAGCCTGTGTTGACTTTAACCCCAATTAGTCGTTCTACTAGGCCTATTCTGACTTAGCTGTAGGAAGCAGGATGTATTTTTTAAATGTATTTTCCGATCCTACCTTCGTAAGAAATCGGTGTTGTGATCTGAAAATGTATGATTTTAAACATAACTGAGAAAAATATCCAGTGAGCTCTGTTTAGCGATGATCTCACTTAGTTTTGGAGCTAATTTGTGTGAATTAAAAGTGATATTTGAATCTTTTCGAGAAGATTAAAAATAATTACAATGTTATATTTGATAGCATATTTAGTAATAGAACATCATAATGCCAATAACATGACAAATGCAATAAGTAGACTATAAAGCTTATATATTAAAAAAAACTTGCTGTCAACATGACCGTTAAGTTATAAAATGATTAGCTTTTTAAGCAATTTCAGCAAGTCTCTCACAGCATATTGTCCTAAAGAATTCTTCTAAACACATTGAAACGAATTAAAGGTATGAGGATATTAGGAAGAAAAGATTAAAATTACCCATTGCTCTTACGTGTAATCTCATGTTTTTTCCATTTAGTTCTAGAATAGGCTATCCATTTCATTCACAAGCAACTATTGCTTGTATAAAAAAAAATTTGTGCAATTTCATAATCCACATGTGTCTGTCATTCTTATCATATTTGTATTAAATAATGATATAACAAATTATAGCACTAACCTGCAGTTAAAATTCTGTTTGTATCGACGTAGAAGGCATTCGCTATGACATTTGTAGTGTGTGGCATCATCAACACATGGTTCAGATGGCCTGTTGACGAACTTGAACTGTAATAAGAAAAACACGGTTTCTTTTCTACATCTTCGTCCGATGTAGTAATGTACTTCTTCTGCTGTGTTTAATTTATTCCTTACATTTACAAAGGTTGAATAGTTTGGATAGGTTTAGGAGAGTTTAAAAGTGCCGGATTTTTCTTACTTTTACCAAGGGGTTAGGTTGAAATGCATTTGAAACAGCAGGAACCTACTTTCTTTGTCCTGCTTTAAGCATAATTGAATAGTTTGGATAGGATTACGTGAATATAAAACTGCAGTAACCTCCCAGCCTGTTATTACTTTTTCCTTGGGTTGAATAATTAGGGTAGGTTTAGAGAAGTTTGAAACAGCAGGAACTCACTTGTCTTATTTTAACCAAAAGTTGAATAGTTTGGTTGGAATTACCTGAATTTGAAATTGCTCGAACCTTCTAACTTGTTCTTTCTTTTATCAAGGAATAAATAGTTCGGGTATGTTTAGAAGAGTTTGAAACGGCAAAAACCTACTTAATCTACTTACTTTAACCAAATGCTCAATAGATTAGATACGGTTACGTTATTGAAACTGCAGGACCTCCTAAGCTGTTCTTAATTTTACCAAGGGCTGAATAGTTTACGTATGTCAGTACAATTTGAAACAGGAACCTTCGGAACCTTCTTACCAATAAAATATCTCCTTTATCTTTTTCACCTCATACCTCATTATGTCATTTGTTTCAAACGAGGTTAAATCCATTTATTTTACAAACCAGCAGTGTGGGCATCATGGAATGTGGTGGAGGCATGCGTCCCTCCAAGCATTTTAAGCCTATCCCTACTTTTCTTGTAAGCTGATCATGTACTATTTATTTCATTTATCTCAAAAAGTATTCATCTCACTTACCTCAAATCTTTGTTTTCTTATTCCCCTGAAATCTAGTTATTTAATTTGTCTTAAATATCTCAATTAAAAATATCTCGGTACTAAAAAATTGTAATATTGAAACACTGGATGCAAGTTTAGTGCTTTAAAGGAACACATGCAAGAAAGAAATGTACACCTTCTGCATAAAATGAGCATAAAAGAATCACTCCATGTTTAATGGGACAATGGAGCTTCTTTTGCATATATTAGTGACAGGCTTTTTGTATATGCTCCTGTAGAGTAGAGGCTTTTTCATTTGTATTTTATGCACTTAATCTTTTATTAATACAATTTTTAATAATGGCTGACTCTTTTGCTAGCTTGTGAGCCTCACCTGAAAAAGCAAGGCATAAACTAAAAGGGATCCCTTCATCATTATTATAATTCGATGATTAGCCTACTTCTACGTTTATGTTTAGACTGAATGGTTTAAACTTTTTGGGAAACCATTACAAATTTATGTTTCAACCTGTGATGGGAGTAGTTGGATAGTATGATAATCACAGATGGGGGGAGGACAGACAAAATGGCATCACTTCCGGTTCCGGTTTCTATGATGTCGCTTCTGGGGTAGCCATCTTGGATGACATCTCTTCCAGACCGGTTTCTATGACATCACTTCTAGGGAAGCCATTTTGGATGATATCACTTTTGGTCTGGTGTCTATGACTTTATTTCCGGGGCCGCCATCTTAGATGACGTCTCATCCGTCAATAAAAATTTAAAACCGTCATATCTAAAAAAAAAAAACTGCTGTTTTTAAAGCAAAACGGTTTTTCCGCACCCCTAAGCACGCTCCCAAAATGATAGCTTCATCATCTCCTCTCATATCATATCCCCTTACACATGCGACTCCTCACCCCTAATTTGGAGTCACTAACCCCACCCCTTTTCGAGATAGAAAACACATGCGTTTTAGTAGAAAATGCACAATCATTTGTTTCGTATAATTTACATGGATTTTGGTAGAAAATACAGGATTTGGTAGAAATTACATGATTTGGTGCTGTTCCAACTGTTGGATAAAGTGACGATTGGAGCATGTAACCTCTGCTAAATTTCATGTAAATTCTACGAAATGAGAATTATTTACGTAAAAAAAAATTTTTTTTTGTAAATCAAACTAGTTACCTGGTTTGCCCCGCGGTTATATTTCTCGTCATAAGGGTAGAGAATTCTTCCATCATTACTCCTTTTTACGACTTTTCAACCAAGAATAAATCAGGAATGCGAGTCTTTTGTATTTCATATTTGTAGAAAACTCCTCGAACTGGAGTGGCATCGTGTTCCTTTAGTATGTAAGTAACCGGGATGGTTTTTAATACCATTTTAATCGTAAAGAGTTGATAGGTCCATGCGTGTTCATACCCTTTATTAAATTTACCCTTTATCTTTGGCGCACAGACGAGATCCTTAACTTAATACTTTGACCTTTTCTTGGAACCAATCCGGTGAAGATCTCATTCATCGTCGATCGTGACATTGGAGGGCTTCATTTTGATACTTAGGTGGTACCTTACGTTGTACTGCACATGGCTTTTCTTCAAAATGTCCAGCCACTGATGGTTCCCTCACCTCGTAAAGTTTTTCCACATCAACTCCTTCAAGATCTGTCAAAACGTTCGACCACTGTTGCTTTCATACCAGAGGACGCAGAATAGAGTTTTATTTTATGCTTCTTCATCAATTTGATAAAGTTCACGTTGTAAAATTCTTTTCCTTGATCGACCCCTAGATGCTTGGGTGCTTTGATGTTTCTCAAAATCGACTCAAAAGCAGCTGTAACATCCTGTTCCGACTTTGACTTGATCAGTATGACCCAAGCGTACTTTTGACATAACCTTGGTGGCAGTGAGCAGAAACTTGTAACCCTTGTTTTGATGCGAAAATGCCGTCATATCAACCAAATCTGCATCTCAAAGATCATCCAGAATTAGCACATTAACGATACAGCATGGAAAATTTCATCTCGCTGGTTTGGGAAGCTCTCGTACTAATGTGTCCACGTTATCCGTTTTTTTTATTATTTGACGAATATGTAACGATTAATCGTAAGCTTTTGTCCAGAAGTTACAATGTTTCATTCTACGAATTCGAAGAGAATATTGACAATTTCGTTTTGATGGTTTTTACTACCCTCTAGTTAAGAGCTATAATGTACCCTTAATCTGTTCACCAACTGATTTGGATCATCATAGTGTACATAATCTATTTGAACTTGTAGAATTGTTTTAGTCATACCTTTACCCATTTTTGTGGCTTTCATGTCCTTCCAAATGAGTTTGATAATTTTCAAATATTTTGTTGATCGATTACTTTTTAGTTTGTTCGTTAAAGGATTGTTGTATTGGTGATTTGCATTGGTAGCTTTGACGATATTACCATTGGACTCCAAGACATATGGTAAATAGGTCGCATCTTGCACGTCTTTAAGCAACAACAAACTCAACAATTGTCTACACCCAGTATATTGATTTCCAGCCACTATAATGTCGTTATCGTGTATTTTCACGCTATTGTCTCCAATATCTATTTTATGAACCTCAAAGTTGTGCCGTAGCCCAAAGATCAGATCAACATCTTTCGGCTGATTAAAGTATAGTCTTAAAAAGCAAGTGGCAGTACGTCCGATTATATCATTAGGGAACAAAAATTCAAGGGTTCTTTGAGTTCTGGGAGGAGGTAAGATAGGTGGTGTTGAAACTCATCGTGTGGCAGAATGTGCAGAGAAAACCGGGGAGTACTTGTGCCTTTTGCTCGTTCAAGTGTACACAAATGTGGGAGTCACCGGCAGTGCATTAACATCGATGGGCGTCTCTTCAACTCTAGAAGGAGATGGCATCAAGATATTAGGTAAGTCTTCCGGTTCAGTTTTTGTCCTTCTTCGTAGAACCCAAATTCTTCGTCATTAGATTCGTCATGTTCCCCTTTTTTAAGTTTGTGTTCTGGTTGTTCTTCTTTCTCACATTCTTTGGAAGTGGAAAGAGTCATAGTTTTTAGTGGTTCGGTCAGCAGTTTGAAAAACTGACGTAGAGCTACTTCACCAGTCTCTTTACCAATTTGTTGCTTTGTAAACTTTTCGCCAATTTCTTCCAAAGATTAACTACATTTCGTTTATTCTCTATGATGTTTACTCCCTCTTTTTTTCATTACTCTTATTAAAAAACTGTTTGTAACGTCCCTTCGTTAATGGTTGCACTTTATCAATCCTTAGAAAGCTGAATGGACGTTTCCAATATGATCTGCCCCATGAAAAGCGCCTCCAGTGACCGAAGCGTGGCCCGATGAGCTGAAACCCGTCTTTTTGTCTTAGAAGGTGTACAGAATGATGGAGAGGGTTCAGAGCTGGTTTCAATTCGGACGTCTTCCACAAGTGCTCTAAAAATACGAATGCGCATTGAGAGACGTATTGACATTCTCATCACCTGTTTAGTGATCGTTTCGCAACATCTTAAAAGAATGTGTACATACATACGTACAACTGGATCAATTCTACCAGTTTTTTATGTTGTTAGAAAGCTTTATTGATGTTCATGTAACTATCTACGTCTGTTTTCTTATACTATTCAGTCCTATATCATATCGTATTAGAGAGAAGATAGACATAGCTTGTGGGAACACAAACATGAACGCAGAAACCTAATGGAACCCTTAAATACGAATTATGAACGACTTATGCTTTAAAGATGTTTGGATGTTTCCAGAACGATCTAGAATCGTATATTGTATGTCATGTCATCTTGAAAGAAAATGTGGGAAACATTCAAACCTGAATGAGGATTGTGGTGAGAACATCCAAACATAATCGTGGAACACATCTAAACGTTTTTATAGATGTTTAAATGTTCCCGCCAAGATCACATTTGTTTTATTGTTCGTTTCATGTTGTGTGTTAGGATCAAGTTGTGGGTTGGTACGATAGTGATACTTCTGACCTGACGAGGTAGAGATAATGATGACTCTCACCTAAAATTTATGTGAAATTATGATGACTTTACCATGGAGAGTGTGAATACCCACGAACGGGGCGTAGTCGCGCATTTGCAAAGTGGAGTTGACGTCATTTCCGACGATTTGGGATAGTGTGAGGTGTAGAGCTTTAGTCCCCGGGGTGAACGTAGAATTTATATGGAATTTGGTAGAATTTACACGGTCTGAAACGACAGAATTTACGTGGTTTGGGTTGTAAGGGAATATGGGTGTAAGTTGGTGATGACCCTTGACCTTGACATTTGCTCTTGACCTGCTTGACAATTTTGATATTGGTGACCTTGACCTTTTGTGACTTATAAAAAATCACCCCTCGCCACTTAGAATCTACACGAAATTTGGTAGAATTAACATGGATTTTGGTGATGTTCCTACCTTTGACCTGGGGGCATCACTCTACATCCAGTGTCCTTGGGGGGGGGGGGGGTCAGGTGACGTCACTTCCGGTGACATTGACTTGTGACTGTAACCTTAACCTTTGACCTTGGTGTGTGTGTCTCTGTTGCTTAATACAGTCTCTTATCCTACTAATGCCATCTTAAAAGGACTTTGTGTCTATCCTCCATTAAAACAAAACTGAGGCCACCCTTTTCTGTTTACACACCTAACGATACAAAGACTGATACTTTAAACTTAATAAAAAACTGAAAACCTTCCTGGGTGCATGGCCATTGGGTTTCGACCACAAAACCAAAGTCATGGACCCTTGCCAGAAGTTGGTTATTGATGGCACAGAACGATACACTTTCTGGTACCACTATTATAGCACAGTAAGTGACTTTTGATTATTATTGAGTGACCTGCATTTGATAGCTGTATTAGACTGATAACAACATTATGTAAAAATGTTCGTCTTGTTGTTATTTTCTGAAAATGTATTGAACATAGACTCATATGAATATTTAGCTGAATATTAGTGATTAGGTATGCTTACCTGAGTTGGTATTATGATCGCATCCACTATGTTCAAACTTGTACTTGCCCAGAACATTCTCAGATCTGAAGGGCCATTTAAACTTTGTATTGTTCCCTATCACAACAAAGAAAAAAATCAACATTTATTATTGACAATATTACTATTCTGGTTGACGTTCAATGGTCAGTACACTCAAAGTAAATTGACCTATCAATTCCCATCTTTTATTCTCGGAGTGTCAGCATTTGCTGTCTGTTTCAAGCAATGAGACAAGCTGTGTGGAAACTTTCACGGACCCCAACAATATTTTTCCAATAATAACCTTATTTTACTTTAGTCATAAAATATTTCAGTGTGGAATCTGAACTAAAATAAGACATTGTATAGAGAACTGCATATTTCTAATCGATGTTGATTAGCCAAATGCACCTGTAAAATAAGTAATATTGCAAAAGTGCTGCCATGTATTGCTAATCGACTAGTGAAATTTCATTAATACTTATTTGTATTATGCTTTTGTTTGTGGAGAACTGTTGTATACTCTGTTTAGACATGAAGTTTACATCGTTTGCAAACCACCAACTTTTAAAGCCATTGGGATGGCTGAAAAGAATGGATCCTCTAAGTGGTCCACTGTAAACAGTTCAGTCAATCTGATGAGGACTTTACTGGTGCCAAAATCAGGATGAATTGAATTCTCGTTGTGCTGGATGAGTTCAGTCCTTAGCCAGAACGGCTTACACTCCGCACTGATGAAGCAAAAAGGTTAAAGAAAGCACAAAAGAAATTGTTCCGTGACGAATGTACTGACCACATTTTCTCGGAAAACTTACCTTGCTTTATAGCGAAAACTCAACATCCTCTTTGGCTATACTCAGAATAACCAGAAAAGGTATTAAAACATATTATACGCTGTTTTACAGCGTCCCACAGTGATTTGAGTCTTCAATTGCAATCGCATTTGCAATACAAACCTCTATGTCCGAAAGTTCTTAGAACTAAATCAAATTAGTTGGAGGATATCTTTCATCCTACCCAATGAAAGTTGTCTCCCGGAGAAACCTAATGCTAATGATGCTGACATAACTGTCCGTCACATTTTTGGTTGATTTAAATGTATTCGTTAAATATAGAGCTTTCAAATAAATGTTTATTTAGCATATGTAATTAACTGTTATTGTCGTTTACTTATTACTTATGGAGCCCATTTGGCTCTCCTTCCGATAATTACACGTTTAGCCTATTGTCTTACCCATCACTGTTGAAGATTCCGAAAGCATCCGCCATCACATAAGAATAGGATAAATAACCAAAGATTGAACGACTAGAGAGACGATGGTCTACTACGATTTCTGGATGGTTTGTTTTCTGCAGAATAGTTTGTACATGCACCGTGGTGTGATGTCATAATACCCATTTACGTTTATTGAGTTTCAGTTTCTGAAGCATAGAGTTTCCATTTCTGAACAGGAGTTCCCGTTTCCATTTTATCTAACGTCACGTATTTCTGTGATATGAAAATTCAGCATGGCCTCAGTTCTCAATCCAATAAATCGACCCAACTCTGGGCTAACAACTTACTGAATATTTATTACGAAACGTAAGCCATACCATTCCGAACGTAAAAATTGTATTCGAGCGTATTTCAAAGCTACCGAAATCCAATTGACAATACGACTGAAAATGAACGACTTTTTTTTGTATCAGATCAACAGACTGGCATCGCTCGCTCAAAATGGTAACGTAAAGTAGGCCTGTCCTACGCTAATGCATGACCAGGGAGATGAGGCTAAACCAGACTACTCGCGGCTTTAGTTGGCTGCTAGCTAGCGACGACAGATACAAGCGTTAACCTTGTCTCAAACATCTACAATGTCAACACCTCTGGTTGTTGTTTATTATTTATGACAAGTCAGTCCATGCTGATCGGATTTATTAGCAGTTGTGTTATATACTAAAAAATAGCGAAGTACACCAGAGAATACCAGAGTGTTCCATCACCGTTCATGTCGCGGCAACTTACCGCCAAATAGTCCCTTCAAACAACTTCTTCTAAAAATCGTTTTAAGAGAAGTTGTCTGAAGGAGTTGTTATTCGTTAAGTTTCTGTGGTATGAACGGTGATGGAGCACTTTGTAATCGAGTTACAGTCAATAAGCAAGAGCACAGAACCCTTCACCAAATAAGCAATAACAATGCTTTCTTGTGTAAACATTGTTGCACGCACAGTTGCCTTGTCAAGCTTCTGCACTAAAGAATGTCAAGAATGTCATAGCAGCGACACTCATGATCGTTGGCAGAACTCATTCAATGCCTATAATTATCCTGCGTGTTTCATCCACAAATTTGGTCAACTTAACTAACTGATAAATTGGATACAAAAAGCAGAAACAATAATGGATCCAGAAAAGAGCCATGTTTAACACCACTGGTGACTGGTTTGTTTTCCGAAACTGAGTTACTAATAAATACTACCTGAGTTGTGAACCTAAGAGAATCCTTTATCCAGTTACAAACATTCCATCAATGGATAACCTGTTTATCTTTTCAAGTAATTTTGAATGAACCACCGGGTCAAACGCTTTTATGAAGTCGCTACAGACACCATTCACTAGAATATAACATTCAGTGGACTTTGTCCAGTCATTTATGCAGTTTACCAGTTGTGATATGGTCGAGCTACTCGCGGAAAACCATATTGGTCTATGGCACAAGGTTGTATTTGTAAACATAGTTCAGACTCGCCTGATGAATGATTTGCCCTAGAATTCTACATGGAACGCATGTAAGAGAGATTGGGCGATAGTTTGTTGATTTAGCTGCATTGCACTTTTTGAATATATTGATGACCCTTGCCATCTTCCAGCGCTTTGATAGTATGTTCGAGATTAATGAGTATTTCCAGATTAAGTAAAGTTTGCATACAGCTTCGAGGCTAGTGTCTCGTATAAATTGGTAAAAAAGCAGTCGGGGAGTATTGCGGAACTCATTTTAAGGTTTCTTAGTTTGGTTTCATTACTCTTTGTTATGAAATCAACACACTTAACTTTTGGGTTACCAAACTAAATTTTCGTGTAACAAGTTTTCAAAATTTGGATCTGATACTACTTTAGTATTGTTTAGCCATTACAAAATTTTAAAAAAGTAGAGTTAAAATCGTATGCTTTTTAAGTCATTCATTAATCATTTTTTTATTGAAATGAATGGGAGCTACTTTGCTGGAAATTTTTGTTTTTTTTCTTACATATTTAAATAGGGCACTCACTGTTCTTTCAAGAATAATTTTACGTACGGAGCTTATCGCAATTGTTCCTCACATGGCTTTTATTTTTTTTTCTGCATTTATCATACAAACTGTTATTTAATCATTTTGTTTATCTTCAGCCATCACCAAAGCAGCCTTTTTGTGTTGTACATTTTCTAAAATCTTTTGGTAATTTTGGTGTTCCAGTTTTATTTTAATGACGTGTTAGGTCGGTATTTTGACGAGTTTGGAAACCATACAAATAAATGTTTTCCACTGGCTATCCACTTTTTCTGATTCTTTAATGAATAAATGCCACTGAATTTTATTCAGATGCATTCGTAGCGTGTTAAACGTAATTCTTTAAAAATAATTTTTTTCAACTTTGCATTCTCCTTTGCAATTATGAATTCATGACCACTCGTGCTAAAGTGTGGTTCAATGCCTGTATCAAAAATAGCGCGGTCATTACATACTAAAAGAACGTTTTCACCTCTAGTTTTTTTTCACTAAATAATCCAAATCCAAAACAATAATACTGTCTAGCAAATTCCATTGATTTCTGTCAGACGTTTCAGACCCTACATTTCATACGTGGCACAACAATACTGAACGTCTCACAAGTTACTGTTGTATGAATAGAAGTTACCTCTAATTTGTGCCGTATGAACAGAGCAATACCAACACCACAGCAGCCAATACGGTCCCTTCTAAATACACACTATAACAAATCCAACATCAGCATGGCACATGAGATTGCGTCGCCGAAGAAAGCTTCAACAATTACAACAATATCGTAGAGCAATTGTGAAAGGAAAATACGAAGGAATCAGGTAATTTGCCCACTGCACTTTGTGCATTTATTAAATAACAAGATAAGCTCTCATTAATATCTCAATGGTAAAACGGCTGTCAATATGGTGAAGTATGGGCAGAGTGAATGCAGTTTCCTATTTCAAGATTTGAAGGCATTCCGAGTAATTCATTACTGTCCTCATCATCCTTGTGCTTAAAGTTGGAACTACCTGGACATGCTCTTTGTCACTTATAGGTCTTGAGTTTTCCTCATAGGGTAAAGTCCATCATAGTACGTGTGTTTTCTGTAGAGCATTCCAGTGCGCTCTTTCCAATCTACATCAGCCTGATAGCACGAGCCATTACGTTACCTATAGCGATGAGCTGGATTTGAGCAGACTACCATTCCCGTCCCACGCAAATGTTATTGGCAGAATATGGGTACGAGGATAGAAATATGGTTCCTTTACATATGAGACACTGCACTGGCTGAACCAAAGTTAAACTGCTCCTTTTAAATGGTCAGTATTATTGTTTGATTCGTAATTTCAATAAGCTAATACAATCATGCAACCATAGATACATTTGTCTCTAGTTTATGTGTCTTTTTCAAACCAGGGCAATATTAGAAGATCATTTTATCATTGTTTATAACCATGAAACCTCAACATACTGAACTATCTGAAGAACCCATTTATGTAGTGTACTCATTGCAACCACCAGTTTCCTCATGCTATCGTATGGTGCACTAATTTCGAATTTGTTTTTACACATGAAGTTACACATGTGTAAACCTGACCAGCCGGTTCATTTCTGCACAAAATACATTTACACCTACCTTGTAGATGCGTATACAGTCGGTTTTGAAGGGTAGGTTCACACGAAACGTGTGTCTCATAATGCTGATCGTGTCACTAATTTTGGTTCGACAAAATCAAGCATACTATGACTGTAATAACACCTGATGCTTGATACAGCCTAGATCTTATAAATGCTACAATCCGTCATATTTGTGATACAAATTTCAATTCTCTCAATCATAGAGTTAGGGATCAGTGTTACGTCACAGGGAAATATGGGGTGGTGGCTCACATAAATCTAATTAGAGATAGGGCTTAAAGGGGTGTAACCTGTTTTTATATATAATTTTAAAGTAATTTGGTGAAGAGAAAATGCATGTTTTTCTCAAAAAACGAAGGGTTTTACTTCTTTAAGAATCGGAAAGATGTTTCAGTTTTTTTATTTGTACCAATTTTTGTTATTGTATCTAAGAATGTTGGTGAATAGTCAATTGCTTTCCTTTACTGAAAGAAGTATTTCTTCGAGCGTCCTACCTTCACGCTAACTTGTAAAGGCATGCCATATATCCTAATGACAACTTCGACAGGTTGAGATAATTACGGTACGAGTCATAGAGACCTTTTATTCTGAATTAATAGTTCTTGATCCCTGATCAAGATCTCATACACATCGACGATGTGGAACAAAACAGGCTATACTTCTTTCGGTGATGATTACGATTTAGACGTAATGGTAGATATTTACTTGCTGGCAGATTGTTTGAAGAATTTTTTTGTAAATTTTGGTTATTACAGTATGAGTTGGATGCATCTGAATTTTTCACTTTACCAGGTTTGTATTGGCATGCAGGGACGAATGATAGATGAGAAGTATAGTTGTTGACGGACCCACAATTGTATTGGGTGTTTGAAGATTCACCTAGAGTAGCTATAATATATAAATGATATGTAAAGGCAAATAACTCTTTGTTGCCCGACTTTTCTAACAAGAAACTACCTGCATTATTTATTTAAACACTAACAATCTACACAGGTTCTGTTTGTGTACGCCTGTCCCAAACACTAATTTCTGTTGGTTGACTGCTGAAGAATTTGTTACTTTAAGGTCTTCCATCCAAGACTTTAATGTCGATTATATGGTAATGTTTGTCTTGGAAAAACTTAGTGCCTCTCATGATGGATATAATGGTTTTCTGTTAGCTACTGAAATCTCTGTCATTAATGAACAAATGCTCTCACTCCTTAACAAAAGTAGGGTTTTCTGCATAACAACATGGTGATTCGCAAGTGACATGTTTCAAAGAAATCTTATATATTACATGCAACAAGGTTTAGCAATCACAAAACTATATAATGTCATACAAATTATCGAAAAGCTTGGTTAAAGTCGTACATTTGTTACAGCACAGACTAATGTGTTACAGCTAGGTTGGATTTTAAACGTAATACATAAGGCGCCAATTAACATTATATTCGGTAAATCAATTCGAACTTGAGGAAACAGGTACATATCAACTAGAAGATTAACGACAGTCGATTCCTGAAAGTAGTACGTGAAAAAACTATGGGCGAATATTTGATATTTTGGCTCCAGATTTGACCATGTTCAAACTAGCTGTACAAAAATTATGTAAGATGCACCTATTTACACCTGCGCTTGTATTTTAGAACAGCATAAATTACACACGTATCATTTTCATTATGGACATATTAAATGGAAGTACGGACGGAAGGCTGAAGTGCTGGAATCTGATACCGATTTCTAGATTCGTCAGATTTTCATACCTAATGTGTACAATGATGTGCCAGCTGATATCAACCTTCATAACACCAGTAATTACCCCATCGACCACCCACTGTGTAGCTTAGTTAACAAGAAGCCACGTATCAAAATTAATTTGGGGAAGAATTGAAAAATGTAGGGAATGGCATGAAACGTTCTATATTACAAAATATTTTGACAACTGTACATTACTTGAAGTGTCTTCCCAATTGTGCATATTATTCAGTTGAACAGAGTGCAATAAGGCGTTTTGAACACGTAAAATACAATATTGTGCAGAATAAATTTTCTTTGAGTGTGCAAGACGTTAAACGATAACTGAAAAATGGGGAGTGAGATGCTTTCTTATAGACCCTTAATGTAAAGAAGCTAGAAGAAAAAATTGTTGCATCATTGTAGGTCATTTTTATACGATAATGATGGCTGCATTAAAAATCGCTTGTCTTACGAGTCATGTTTGGCTTTCGTTTCGGTCCTGTTTCTTTGCTGTATACTGTGACAGTTTATTTTTTTAGTTCATGAATTGCCTAGCCTGTTTATTTTGTCTTAAGAGAAGGAAGTTAGCTTAGTGTAGTTTCTATTACACAAACAGATATGTGTCCTCAATTTGTAATGTATCTTTTGTTTACATTTTTTCGTTTCAATCTTGACTGGCTAATTGTGCTGGAAGGCGTGACACGATGCCATAGTGATGTACATGCTACCTATTAAAGATAGTCTGTCATGTATACATCGTGAATTCTGGCTATTTTGTCAAAAAAACATGTAGTTTTAACATTAAGTGTCACTTGGAACTTAAATATATACTGAATGACTGGAGTTTAAGAGGGGGTTTCTCTTTCCCGTTTTTCGAAATGATCAACTGCCAATCAGTCAGGTTGTATTTAATGTATTTTTACCAAAAAATAGTAAAATTCTGAATAGTAAATGTTACTAGTAGGTTACAGGTAAACTATCATGACCATGAGAATAAAGTTTTCCTGTGTTGGGGATTTTAATCCAGTTGTTTCTGGGTAAATATGGGTGGATAAGTGCAATAATTCCTTTCAGGGGTTTTCCAGATGGGGAATCGATTCTAATGGCTGTTTTGGTGTTTTTTCATAAGAAGGATGCCTCCTGACAGGCAAAGGAACTAGAAATTATTACATGTAGGAACAAGAGTATTTAATCTTCATTTCAACTTTGGGTCTTGCTCAAAATAATAGTATACTGGCATGTTTCAGTATGTTGTACATTTTGATTTTTGCACCCAACAAATATTTTCTATTTTGGTTCTTTTGAGGGAAAATCTGGACGCTTAAGTCCAATATATTCTGCTAGTAGTTTTCCACAGTAAAAAAATCGATTCCAACAGATATTTTGGTGTTTTTCATTTTTTTTGAATTGACAAAAATTTTAAATCTCAGGTAAAAAAAAATTCTTTTTATTTTGGAAAGGAAATGACGTCACTGTAACATAACATCCGGTCTACACACGCATAGCAGAAGTGATGCTACTGCTGCACAGACTGGACCAGAAGTGACGACATTACGCGCAGACTGAAGTTGCTTAGCGGTTACTGGGGACACCAGAAGTGGTGCACTAGCATGGATGTACCACTACTAGTTGAAATAATGTCCAGGAAAGGCTAGGACGGTTCCCATAGCAACTGAACAAGAATGGAAGTGGAAGAACATCACTTTGGTTGGCACCAACTGTCAGGGACTTACCATAGTCCTTAGTCCAGTCACTGATGGAATTAACTTCTTCAGGTAGCTATGCAGCATTCGGTAACGACCAAAACGCCATGCCCACCAAAAAAA